>JAJJMA010204197.1:0-14478 GCA_023529015.1 Papaver nudicaule | reverse complement strand
TACAAGTTAGCAAGTGCCCATGTAAACGTGACGGCCTGTTACTTGACTTTCACACAAAGAAACCCTAGGTTAATCTCAATTGGAATTATTTTAACATTTATCTGCCAAGTGGTTTGTTAGCTCTTAACCACTTCAAGATAGAAATACAATGACCATGAAACACCTTTATCTTATTGAATCATTGAGATTCGTTAGCTGTACCACAAAAGATATTCTGATAAGCACAAGTCCAACTAAGAGATAATGAGTTATCTGTTAAAACCGGTGTAAAAATCCAGCAGAATATTCACCAGACGGTTCGCGAACCGTCTAGGTAGGAAATCAAGGTCAAATACATTGAATCTATGGTTCACGTACATGTACGCATACAAATCAACGTTTTGGAACTCAGGAGGAAATTCTGGAGTTACTGTTCACGAACCAGTTCGCGAACCGCCGAGTTTCAGATTAGGGTTCCAACTGGATCTGCTGGAAGTTCTGAGCTGGGCAAGTACTTAAACGTGTGATACGCCCTCATCTATAATCCATGGACTATGCTCTAGAGTACTCCTTTAGATTCACCCAATTTCCTACATGTGATTTGCAAGCAAACCATTGCACTGGAAAGTCTCTACTAAAGTAGTCGACTATTTCGAAAGATAGAATAAGTAGAATAAAAGAAATTCCATATAATGTCACAACTCCTAGTAACCTTTTGTCGATGAAGAATATTTGATGTATTCTTTGTAATTGCAGTCTTTGTCTTCAAGGTCTCTACTACTTTGTCTCTATCCCAATACCGAAATCTAAACTCTAGTAGGCTAAATCAAGAATTGTGCTTTGACACCTAAAACTGACAACTAGCTTGACATACCAACGCTAGCGGGTTTGACCGGAAAATATCCTAATATTATATTATAAATAATTCCTTATTTTTATATACTGACCTAAATATCAGTATCCTTCCTTATTTAGGATTTTATCCTCGATAACCTTGAGGATTACTAGTCCTTAAAGAGAAAAAGATGATACACATGTATCAACTATGTCGCGCGTGTTTTTATCAAAAATTATTTGTTAAATGGCATAATTCGTGATACTTGGTGAGAAAAAGATGATAATTGTTATTGAAAACTATTGGTGTTTGGGATATCATGATCTACTTCCTTTATCTGCATTTCTATAAACATCGTATAACTCTAGTGTCAAAACTTGACATTTCGTAAGTGTAACTAGGTATGAAATTTTCATTTAGGATAGTCTCAAAATTTTTAAATAGGATATGCATTTTCATCCATTTTTTTTATTCGCATGTGTCTTCGAATAATATGCAATACATTTTTTTCTTCCTCATACGTGAAGATGTGGTTCTTCTAACCACTTTGACCATATGCCATACAATTACTTGGTGTTTGAATGACAGTTGAGTCAGTCTTCATGTCATGTGGTTCGGAAAAATAAATTTCTAAGCCGATTCCATTGTCTATATAGTTACCTCCCAAAAGCTTCATCTGCCAAAATGGATGTGAGTTTAAGCAAGTTCATTTCTCAAATAATTCATCACACAAATACCTTAGTTTCATTAAAAGTAGAAGGGGAACATGATACACAAACAATGAAAATTGGTGAAAGAGCAAGTTCAATTGAGGGGACAAAAGACGAAATAAGAAATCTCTAGGTGAGTGTAATGTTGATTACCTTCATTGAAATCGTAATCCTTTTGAGATTATATCATGTATGAATTACTCTTATATAACTTTAGCTCTAATATATGTAACTGCAATGTACTAGACCTCCAGCGTTAGATTTAATACAATGTGAATATTGTGCATTATGTTATTTGCTTTAGTTAGACTTAGTGGATAATGTGAATGTAAATCTAACTTTAATAAGCTTAATTCCATTCATCATAAATAGAAAATGGAGTATGGGAGCATTCCTAGTGGTCCGAAGCTCCTGTCCTTATATGTAGTTTATTTGGTTCTTAGTTCCTATTTGATATTCTTTTAGGGTTGTCAATTCGACATTCAGTGTGTGATTTTAAGTTTGCCCTCTCATTATGTAAAAATAAATTAAGTTCCCTTCTCTTGATTGAATGTTATGATGTTTGATGAGATTTATCACGATACTATTCAATGGTGAAAATAAATATTGTACCTAAAATATTGGTGGTAGTCTTATGTTTGCCACCCAAGAAAAACAGAGAAAATTGCTGATATATAGTAAAGTTTAGGCTTATTGATGTCTGGCCATTTGTTAATATGAGAATGATGCATCTTTATGCTATTAGTTATTAGGCTACACTATAAACATCATCTGTAAGGTTGTTTGTTTTGTTAACTCTACATTTTGTTGCTGACTGGAGCTTTTCTCTATGAGAGAACATGTTGTATAACATTAGTGACATATTTCATTTCTGTAAATAATTTTAGGGATCCAAATTTATTATTTTTCTAACAACGCATGTTATTTTAGTGTTACAATCACTATCATTCAACTCAAACATAATAGGTTTGGAGAGGAAACTGCACTGAAGTTTGTCTTTTATCATCAATAAATTTCACAAAACAGCAGAGTCAATTAAGTACTGCAAGCAATCTCATTGTATGTCTTCAAATAATGCTACGTAATTGTAGTCTTCTACTGAAACAATTTATATAGGAACTAGCTAATAAACTTTTGTTGGGACCAGCGCAAGGCGTCTGAAAGGTATTAGTATATGTGTTGTACACGTTTGCTTTCGTATACCTAGTCGAAGTCGACATAATTACATTGCCAACTGTTATAATTAGCGAGGGGGAAAACTTATGTTTGAGAAACTTAGGCGGGACTGAAAAAAATACTAATATTAAAATGTGGAGGTTATTGCTATTTATAACTGGCACCAAATTGGGACTATAATTCTTTTTCTTTCAATGTATAGAGGTTATTAATGTATGGAGTTTTTATTGTAGTTGTATATATACATATGAACTATACATGTGGAAAATATTAGATATATCAATGGTACCTAGCAAAGATCAATTACGAACTCTCCATAGAAATGTTCGTTTAATTTCTGGGGTAGAAGTAGTTCAAATCTTTGTGTATAGTCTTCATTGTTACTATATATATCCTTAGGACCATATCATGGATAGCTTGTAAAGGCCAAGATCCTAATACTTAATATATCTATATAACGTAGGATGTCTAGTCATGCGCCTCCGCTATCCGGAGCTACCTTCTGTAAACATAAAATCATAACTACCATGGGCCTCAGTTATCCGGAGCATCTTTATGTTAACCGACCTAATAGTCCACCCTTGTAATACTGGATCATTGAGGGGGTATGTCATGAATTATCCCCTTTAAATAGAGGTCTCATAACTCTATGAAAACGGGGGCTGACTGAAAGGCCGAGAGTTTTCCATGTTAGTCTTTATGAAGATTTGATAAGAGTTTCCTTTATCAAATAGCTCGGGGTAGAATATTTTCCCCTGTTAGTCTTTAAGCACTTATTCATTGTCTTTGAGACTTGATAACACATGAGTAGAAATAGCCCGGAGTAGAAGAGGCATATTAAGTTTTTAACAGCTACACAATTCAAATTCAATTCAAGCCCCATTTTGTCCAAGATTATATTTAAGCTTTAACAGACTAAAAAACTAGGATTGTTTTTCTAAATATAAGTAACACAAATTTGATAAGGAAGCAATAAATGGCAGCAAGATGATGAGAGGTCGAAGCAGATTCCTTACTGAAAGACGAGGGTACCAAGTATACCACCAGATTTTTCGTCCCAAAACCTATATATGACAATCCTTGGATAATCTTAGTCCAAGTTTATACCAACACAGAATCCTTAGATTGCTTATAACCACTGCCAATCAAATAAGAATGATAACTTACAATTTGTAACTACTTCAGTTATATCATACCAACAAATATAATGTGAAATCAAAAGTAATGCAAGATATCATAAGTTTTATTAACGAGGAAACCACAATATGCAGAAAAACTTCAGGACATCGTCTAGTTTGAACACATATTGTATTAAGCCGCTACAAACACTAGCATACTATTAGACTTCAGATAGCAAGTAGTTGGGACAGAGTATACCCTACAAGCTATCACGTTGTAGTTTTCCTATGTCTTTTGGCTCTCGCAAGAACTTGCACTTGATTCCCTTATCTGGTATCCTTGACAGGCCTAGTAGTTGCCCCATACGATCCTTCGTGAAGATTAACGCTACACTGCCTCCCACTGGACACCTAATTTGAAATGTGTCAAAGTACGAGCTTGAATTCGAAACATAACAAGACAATCGCCAAGTAGTTAATCTTGTGATTGGATCCTTCTTTGCATTTCATTCAATACCAAATCCCTTGACTTTGTTTTGTTAGATAGATAGGTAGCATATACAAGATTTTAAAGGAGAAAAAGTCTCCATTACTAACCTTTGATGAAGTTTTTTCATTGTTATCTTCACATGGTCTTCAATTTTCAATCTTTTAATGGTAACTTGATTCTCTAACTAAACTAACTAAATTAACCAAGTCTAAAAAAAAATTTAGCGCGCTAAATTAAGAATGAGTTTCTGCATCTAAACTTGACAACTAACTTGACATACTAACGCCACCCTAGTAATGATATAACAACTATGTCTCACCAGCATGAATTATAGCATTAGTTAGTTCAATCATTGTATTTATATGTTTGTTGTTGAAACTTGAAAAGGTACTTTCATCTTTTTTCTCACTCTCTCAACCTAAAATTACTTTGTTTTTCATCATATGAATACATAGTTGTCATTCATTTTTAGCTTATATTTGTCAATTGACCAAAATCCACTTCAGTTTTTTGATGATTAATCGTGGGTTATTTTGGTTTTTGATGATTTACAAATTTTACAGTATTTTAAAAGGAAAATTCTAAAGATTCTTTAAGAATCCTTACAGAAAATCAAAGAAGGTAAACCACCCCTTATCTCTTTTTCCCGCTCCTATCAGTGATTCGACCGAATAATTTGTGATTAGGGAAGATTTGATATCAATTATGAGTTTTTAGTGTGAATTGCAAAATTTACGGTGACGTGATCACGTGACTGTGGATAGACTTAGAGTCCAACACGTCTTATAATAGTTTCGGATCTCGATCGTACAATGGTAAAGTTCTAACTGGTTTAAATTCATTACTATTATTAATTTTAGTTTAGTGTTTTTTGTTTAATTTTCTAGGTTGATCATTATGATGAGGAAAATATCCCATTGCTTAGGTTCAGTGCTTAGTGGAAAGCGAATTACCGTCATGATTCATTTCTAGGTGTGTAAATTTCTCTTACATAGTGGATGCTATGTTGCACATTCCCGTTGATAACTACTTAACGGCCTGTGGTTCTTCACAGGATGTCCCAAATCATAACCGAACGTCTATTCGCGGCTAAAAACAAATTTGAGTTAAAATCCCATAAAATTCAGTCATTTTCCCGGGATTCAAATGATTTGTTGGTATATATAAGTTAAGAAAGTACTTGATAAAAAGGTTTGGGGTTGCAGGTGCAAGAGAGGGGAAAATTTGATTGATTTTTCTACTGATTACTTTAAATCAAGAAAAAATATCTTTATAAGAAATTCCCTAAATCTTACAATTACATCAATAAGTCATTGTAATTACCCAACTAAAAACAAGTTTGAGTTAAAATCCCATAAATTTCAGTCATCTCCCTGAGATTCAAATGATTTGTCAATACATGTAAGTTACGAAGAACTCGATAAAAAGGTTTGGGGTTTGCAGGTGCAAGAGAGGAGAGAAACGGTGATGCAGAAATGTATATAAAAACCATAGTTAGTAATTTTAATAATTACTTCCTGAATGAAATCATATTGTTAAAGTATATTTTCTAACCATGAGTTAATTCTTTTAAATAATATTTACGAATAATTGTAATTATTCATCAACAGACTGTTAGGTCAACAAGTTGTCTTGACTAGTCAACGAAAATTCCAAAAATCTCCCCTTAGTAATAAAGTATTATGTACTGAAGTCTGCAATGGATTATGTTGGATACCAATGAGTAAATAACCCTTGAATTATTTGGTCAGCCTAAAACAAGACTATTAGGTCACAAAATTTAAGTTTTTAGCGATCGAAAGTGAAGCTGGAAAAAATGAAGCTCTTTTCCGCAACGCTTTCGATTGACTATTCTTCTGATTACTCCAATCAAGACAAAATATATTTTTTAAAAATTCCTCAAATCTTACAAATACATCAATAACTCATTGTAATTACCTAAATTTTGCTTAGATTTAAAAGAATTAAAAAGAATCAATCGAACACGTGGCGAAAGGGGTTGCAACTTTTCGATTTTTTCTTTGTTCATTGATGCACTGAATGGAGCTCTAAACACAACACACTTCAATAATGTATGTCCAGTTAACGATTTTGATTTCGCTTTGAGTTTAGGAATTCATAAAAGATAGAAACAAAAGTTATAGCAACATCAGCCTTCCATATAATCACAAATAACAACTGACAAATAACTTTGGTGGCCGTTAATAAGTGCGTATGGGGTAGATATTAAAGGTTTAGGGATAGGAGTATTCATTAACGGCTAGAAAATAGACAACTTAGAGATTAAGCAAAGTTCCAAGCTTTGGCTCGAAATTATCATGTTTCCCTTGTTTCAAATTATCAAACTTAAAAAACTCGTTTCTATTTTCAAGCCTAAAACTTACACGATGAGTTACGCATTCGCTAACTATATAAGTGTCGTTTCTGATAAAGTTTATGGTTAGAACCCTAGATTGATTTTGTACTAAAAAATCCTTTTTCTATCATTATCTTAATTCATTCACGAATCTCTGATAACCCCTTTCTTAGTTCTGATTCTGATAAACCTGAAAGTTTGTCCTCGTTATTTCTTTGTTTCATTCGCGTAAGCACAGTTGATTAATTTTTAGGATCAATGGTTGATGTTTTTGGTTCATTTAGACAAGATGATTTCCATGCATACTAAAAATAGGTATGGTGATAGAGGGTCACCGTACCCTCTAGTAAGGAAACTGCACTAAGGGGAAAAAAAATGAAGTGAGAAAACTGTACTTTGTTGTAAGCTTTAGAGTAAACAATAATTTATTGGTGTATCAATTTTGCTGGTATGGATAAGGTCAAGGATGTATGTAATGATTTAACCTTGTCCCATAATATTTTGTAAGTACTGAAATAAAATGTATATTAAGTATAATCTAGGTATATTTCTTTGAAGTTGTTAACTGTAAAATATGGAACTCTTACAAATTATTTCATGCTTGGAATTTATAGATTTTTCTTCTCCTGTTATATGGTTATGGTCCCTCCTGACTCCATGGTTGCCCATTAATCACCAACCATATAACAGGTTAATAGGATGAGAGGAGTCTGGTACAACCACAACCTTTGGATCAGACTCTTGTCGAGATCCCAGCGGCCGCCTGACTTGTCCTCAATGTGCTTGATAAAGTAAATTTAAATTTAAGAAGACATACCTATTTCAATATTATTTTCCATCTCATGTCGCCTCATAGCTCCCCAAATTTTAGAAAACTCGTCGCCCTATAAACATGTTGCCTTGTAAACCGTGTTTGGATCCATAATTTAGAATACCCAAGTACATTCGGTGAGTTAAAATATTTTTTTAGGTCTTTGGTGTCACTGTATTAACTCGATATTCTACTCTGAAGTTCCAGTCTTCAAATTTGTCCCCAAATTAAAAAAAAATATTGGTCGATTTCGATTGTGTTAAACTTTTTTAAAAAAAAATGGTTGATTTCGATTGTGTTAAACTATATCAGAGGGAATGTATTGATAAATTGAAGACCAACGACCCTTTATCTGGCTTAAGTTGTCCTTGATATGTCTTATGTTACGCAACGATCACCAACACTCACCACCACTACCGCTACCCCTGCTACTTCCACCATCTGTGCGGATCACTGTCGCCAGTAAACTACCCTGGCCGTTCGCTTTTATTACTACTCCCCAACACCATAAAGAGACACATACACGTATATAATTATGATTTTTTTTTTAAAATTAAAATATATATAAGTATGTTAATTCATTAATTTTCAACTAATGAAAAATAAATTTATTAGTATTAATATTAGACAATTATGAGGAACTTGTAAATAATTAATGACAGTAATAAACTAATTAAAACCATTTTAATGGGCAACCATGGAGTAGGACCCATAACCATTTAATGGGTTAATGTGATGAGAGATGTCCAATACAACCATGGGCTCATACATAAATCCAATGCTGGTACATCCATCGGATCAGACATATGGCAAGATCCCCACCGTTCTTTATCTAAACTAACTTGTCCTCGATGTGTTTACAAAGCATTGATTAACCAAGGAAGAGGTAACAAAAAGTTTCTCCTCAGAGAGTACATAAATTGGATCGTTGTTATTAGGAAAGCTAAAACCTTCAGGGGGAAAGCTGACTCAAGTCTAAGAGATGTTGGATCGTTGTTATAGTCAACCCGGGCTGAAATAAAAATAGTTATGTTATGTTCTTCTACCACCGTCATCACCCAAGACCACCGGTGCACCACCATTATCTTACCAGACTATCATTGTTTCTGCCATTAGTTTGTTCCAAAAAAGTTGATATCTCTTTAAGTCATTTATAATTTTATATAATGTTTTACATTTTCGTGCAGACTGAAGAAATCCTTTGTGATTTCAAAAAAATCAAAGTTACAGACACAAAAGCAGGACTGAGTTTTTATACTGACAACCGACACAAATGTCAGTTACAGTTAACAGCTGTTGACAACTGTCAACCACTCACTGGACTCAGTCAGACCAATCTAGGACCATACAATATAACAGACTCGACCCTAACCATTCATACACACACACACACACACTTCACACGAGTGTAACAGACAGAAACTGAACATAAACCCAAACATTTACACTCAACTTACACCAGCTATACTTCATCTATTATGCCCCCTCAAGGGATGGTGAAGAAATTCTCAGTTTGCTCCTCAAAAACTCAAACCGTGCTGCAGATAATCCCTTGGTAAAAATATCAGCAACCAAGTCATTCGTTGCTACATAATACATCCTAAACCCGTCAGTCTGCACAAGCTCTCTGATGAAGTGGTAATCAATTGCAACATGCTTAATTTTGCTATGTTGAACTGGATTAGAAGATAGAGAAATAACACCTTTGTTATCACACCCCAGAGAAGGAGAAGTAGAAAGAAAGATACCAAGATCTTTAAGTAACTGACAAACCCATAACACCTCTGCTGCAGTATGAGCCAAAGACCTGTATTCAGCCTCTGTAGATGATCTAGCTATTGTTGGTTGTTTCTTACAAGACCATGAAATAGGACTATCTCCAAAGAACAACAATATCTGGATTACCAGCCCAATCAGAATCAAAAAAAGAAGAAATAACAGATAATCCCTTTGTGAGCACAATTCCATAATCAATAGTACCCTTCAAGTATCTCAAAACTCTCTTGGATGCCACAAGATGAACAGTTGTAGGAGCACTCATATGCAGACAAACCTGATTAACAACATAACAAATCTTAGGTCTTGTCCAAGTTATATACTGCAGAGCACCTACTAATGATCTATACTCAGTAGGATCAGTTAGTAGCTCACCATCAGTCTTACTCATCTTAGTATCAGCAACAGCTGGAGTATTACAAGGCTTAGCCTCAAGCATATTTGTCTTCTGTAATAAATCTAAAATATACTTCTTCTGAGATAATAGCATACTAGTAGGATTCCTCTGAACTTCCGATCCCAGGAAATAATGTACAACACCAAGATCTTTAACAGGAAACTGAGAAGAAAGCTGATCTATAATACTCTGACACAAAGCTGAAGAAGAGCCAGTGATGAGAATATCATCAACATACACTAAAACATAAGCCATCTGAGCTCCAGTCTTCAGAACAAATAATGAAGTATCAGCTAGAGATGCTTGAAATCCCATGCCTAGTAAAGAAGAATAGAGCTTCTGATACCAAGCCTTGGTGCTTGCTTTAAACCATAGATAGACTTATGTAACTTGCATACATAGTCAGGAAACTCTGGATCTTCAAAACCTTTAGGTTGAACCATATACACTTCCTCCTTTAGATCCCCATGTAAAAAGGCATTACTGATATCAAGTTGTTTCACCTCCCAGTCATTATGAGCAGCAACAGATAACACTAATCTGATAGTTGTAGGTTTTGCAACTGGACTAAATGTCTCAGTGTAATCCACACCTTCCTTTTGACCACATCCATGTGCCACTAATCTAGATTTAAGCCTCTCCTCTTCACCATTGGCCTTGTATTTTGTCTTATACACCCATTTACATCCAATCAGATTCTGTCCATCATATTTCACAAGAGACCAAGTACCATCATTTTTAAGAGCAGTATTCTCTTCACCCATAGACTTGACCCACTTTGGCATTTTCTTAGCTTGTGCATAAGAAGTTGGAGTACTATCACAAAGCTTAGTTAGTAAAGCCAAAGAAAGAGGATACCTGGTTGTACATAACCCCTTAGGCTTGAAAATTCCATTCTTAGCTCTTGTCTTCATATTATGAGTTGAAGAAGGAGCCAAAGTTGCTGATGATGGTGAGGAAACAGGTACTCTTGAAGAATAACTAGCTATCTGTTCTGAAGAAGAATGTAAATGAGTAGGAGAAACCCTTGTGTCAGTACCAGAATCTGACACACTTGTATCAGTAATAGACTTGTCAGCAGGAAATAGCACTGTTCTAGAAGTATTTGCCACATTGAATAACTGAAAAGCTACAGCAGGAAATAACTGTTCATCAAACTTGACATGTCTGGAAATGTACACCTTTTTAGATATTGGATCAAAACACTTGTATCCTTTAGACATAGCAGAATAGCCCATGAAAATACACAACTGACTTCTTGATTCTAACTTGTTACTGGTATATTGTCTTAACCAGGGATATCAAGCACAACTAAAAACTCTCATATCCTGATAATTTGGTGCTTGCTTATACAAAACTTGAAAAGGTGACACAAAATCTAAAGAAGCAGCAGGTAATCTGTTGATAAGATAATTTGCTGTCAAAAATGCATCAACCCAAAATCTGTCAGACAAATTAGATTGAATCAATAGTGTTCTCCTCACTTCATGCCCGTGCTTTCTCTCAGCCACTCCATTCTGCTCTGGAGTATGAGGACAGCTAAACTGATGTATAATTCCACAAGTGCCAAGAATAGTATCAAGCTCATTACTAATAAATTCTCCTCCTCCATCAGACCTAATGACCTTAATTTTGAGATCAAAATAGTTCTCTACTTGCTGTTTAAATCTCTGAAACATTGAAGTAAAATCTGATTTTCTTGCCAAAGGAAAAATCCAACAGAATTTACTAAAATCGTCTATTATATTGCAGTAGTAGTTAAAACCACTATTTGAAGTTACAGGACTAGGACCCCATAAGTCCATATGCAACAACTGCAATGGCTGAGCAGAAAAAGTAGTAGACACCCCAAATGGCAGCTTATGTGCCCTACCCAACTGATATTCCTTACAAACAAAAGAAGTAGAAACGGTAATAGACATGCTGTGACAAACTCTTTGTAAAGACTGAAAAGATGGATGTCCTAATCTTTTATGAAGAATAACAGCAGTCACTTTATTAGCAGAACTAACATCACACATAGTAGCTTTAACAGCAGCAAAAGCAGTAGGCCTTGAAGTAACAGCAGAAACAACACTTGAATTAGTCCTCTTTATATCACCAAAATGCAGGGGATACAAGCCATTCTTACTTAGCCCTTAGAAAATATTCCTCCCAGATTTGAGATCCTTCACATAGAATTTATCATGCTCAAAAGTTATACTACAATTATTTGCTTTAGTAAACTTATGAACAGACAAAAGTTTATGAGAGGCAGAAGGTATATGTAAAATATTAGGCAACTTTACTTCAGTAGAAGATAAGAGTTTATCTGAATTACCTATGTCAGCAATCTGCATATTCTCTCCACTAGCAGTAGCCACATTCTCATTACCATTGTATGATTGACACTCCATAAGGTCACTGACATCTGAAGTAATGTGATTAGTAGCAGCACTATCAACAAACCAAGGATTTTCTCCCATAATATCTGCACTTGCCATCATTGCATGAAGATTCTGGGGAATAGGCCTTCCCTGGTAAGCAAAATTCATCCTTTGATTGCACTCAATAGCACTATGACCAAGTTTAAAACAGATCTGACAAGTAATCTTTGATCCAATACCAAAACCACCACCAGAATGAGAAGACGAAAAAGAATTTCCAGAAGAATTCTTGATTGGAGCAGGGTTAGAAGATGTTGAGCTTTGACCATGAAAATAATTGGATTTATATTGTGGTCTAAAATTGAAGGCATTTTTTGATTGAAAAGATGAAATGAAAGGATTTGGCCTATTATAATGATTTGAGAAAGATCTATTGAACTGATTAGGCCTCATAGCAGCAAAAGCTTTACTCTCATTTAGCTGAACAACTGACTTAGATCTATCAGTGTTTACTATCTCATCACTCAACAACAAATTATGAAGCTCATTCATAGTAACCGAAGGATTACACACACAAATAGAAGTAGAAAATGAATCATAAGATGAAGATAATCCATTCAGAACACTAACTAACATTTCAGCATCGGAAATTGGAGATCCAGCTGCAGAAAGATTATCTGACAACTTCTTGATTTCAGACAAATAGGCAGAGATAGATGAGTTACCTTGTTTAATTGAAGCCAGTTTTGTACGTAATTGAATAATGTGTGTAGATGAGTATTTTGCAAACCTTTCTTCAATTACTCTCCAAAGTTCTTGTGAAGTGCCAGGACCATCAACATATGATATGACACTTTCATAACTTGTACTCTGGATCCAGAAGAGAAGAGTCTGATCTTCTTCATTCCACAAAGTATACGCAGGATTAATATTTCCATTAGTTTGATTTGTTCTTGTAGTAAACTCTGCAGGACATGGCTTAGATCCATCAATATAACCAAGAACTCTAAATTTTCTGAATAAAGGTATCATTAAAGCCTTCCAAGTGATATAATTGTGATCTTGAAGCTTCACTAGTACTACATTGTGAATGGTATTAAGAGGAATTCGAGTAATAGATGATTCCATAATGAATCAGTAAAGAAATTGAATGAGAAATCAAAAATTTCAGAAAAAATGAAACAAGAAAATTCAAGAAAAAGCAAGATCTGAAATCTTGAGAACTTAATCAACAGAAAAACAATGGCGGAAGCAAAAGAAAAACTAGGTTATCAGGCCCTTATGGCTCTGATACCATGAAGAAATCCTTTGTGATTTCAGAAAAATCAAAGTTACAGACACAAAAGCAGGACTGAGTTTTTATACTGACAACCGACACAAATGTCAGTTTCAGTTAACAACTGTTGACAACTGTCAACCACTCACTGGACTCAGTCAGACCAATCTAGGACCATACAATATAACAGACTCGATCCTAACCATTCATACGCACACACACTTCACACGAGTGTAACAGACAGAAACAAAACATAAACCCAAACATTTACACTCAGCTTACACCAGCTATACTTCATCTATTATAGACAAATTAAGTTAGTACATAATTTAACCATTTTATAAAATAAAAAAAAATTATAATAAAAAGCCAACGAACAGCCAGCCACGGCAATTACAGATGGGTGTTGGGAGGCATATATCTGTTGTTTTGTTTCACTTAAGCAGACTATATCTGGATTTTCCTTATTAAGGAGATCCATGAGGTGATTCTGAGTGTCTTTCTGACCTAAGCCCTGGCAATTCCAGCTTAGAATAATGATAAATTCCCAGAAGTATGAGATTTCAGGATAGTTCTTTTCTATGTTGATGTGAAGGTTTTTGATAAGATTTATCATACAACTTATTCTATCTAAACAACAGGCATAAATGATATTCATGTTGAAGATTATGACTATGTGAGTTAAAGGATTTAGAGTTACCTCCTTGCTTTTTCCTTTCCCTTCCTCTTGCCTCAGCTTTTCCTCTTGGGTGATTTTCGAGCCAAGGCTTTGACTCTCCTTCAAGTATCTTTGATTAGAGTCCTCATTGTCTATAAAGCTCATTTTCTTCTTTGTGCATCCAGGATTCTTCTCCCTGTTATCTTCACTCATGCTAGCAAAACTTTCAAAGTCATCCTCCAGTTGTCTAGCCAGATCTTTCCCTTCCATCTTGAGTAAGTTTATCTTCTCAGCAACATGTTTAAATCCTGGAGGAATGGAACAAGGGCTAGTTTTGATAATTTTGATATTCCTAGCCGCTTGTTTAATTGAGGTTCCTTTTTTTGTGAACTTTCTGTTCCTTCTTACTAGGGAATCTTGACTACTCCCACTTGAGAATTCATCGAAGCCAGCTTTGAATATGTTCATACTTGGTTTAGATGCCAA
This sequence comes from Papaver nudicaule, assembly GCA_023529015.1. Classification (NCBI taxonomy): domain Eukaryota; kingdom Viridiplantae; phylum Streptophyta; class Magnoliopsida; order Ranunculales; family Papaveraceae; genus Papaver; species Papaver nudicaule. The sequence continues at coordinate 44 of JAJJMA010204197.1, read as the reverse complement.
ATGATCTCCTTTTGCTTCCTGCAAACTCTCCATCTTTTCCGTGT
>JAJJMA010204163.1:0-19301 GCA_023529015.1 Papaver nudicaule | reverse complement strand
TAGGTTCCGATGGATGTACCCACTTGAGAGGTGAATTGTCGTTTCACCAATTTACCCCTTCAATTTTTTTGCATTTTTTTGGGAGTTTTGTACTGAAATTTACATGTGCATACTGTATCAGGGCAATGAAGGAGTGCAAAGGCCTTTGCCATAACAAGAGATACATTGAAGCGTCAATTACAAATTCTATCATTCTAAATGAGGCTGTTAGGTATGCAATGGAGCAAGCCAAAGCTAGAGCCGAAGGAGGTCACAAAACCAATTGGGCTGCCTTTCTGGATGAAGATTCTGATTTCAGCGATGAGGGTTCCATTCTTGGAGATAAAGAAGTTTTGTTGAGCCCTGTTCAATGGGTTCAGATACGTCGGTGGCTAATATTTCAACGTTGTCAACCGGAACTAGACGATTATTACAGGTATTTGTTGTTATATAACTTATGGACACTGAATTTCTATTGATGATGGGTTGGTATTAAAAGTATGCTCTATATTTATGTTCAGGGATTACCGCACCGGCCATTCAGACGTTGGAGTGGACTTGGTCCAGTTTGAAACCGACTTCCTTTCATGGTTGTACAATAAGGTATGCCTTGTAGAACCGGTTTGTCAGAATAATTTAGGTGGCATTAATTCTGATTTATGGGTTTTCTGCGCTTTCGCAGCTTCGTGATGAACGAAATATGGATGGTCTCTTGTGGGATTACCTTAAAGGTCCGGATGAGGTAAGGGAGATTGAAAGATACCGTGTGAATGGATATGTTTTTTGTTCCCAAGATTTTGAGGCCAAGCTTAGGACCCAGGATAGTGGTGTTACCATGGTTGCAGACACAACTTTTAGGAGCAAAAGAACTGATAAAGAGCCCGTGACTGTGAAAGCCAAGTGGTATGGGGTGATCCAACAAATCCTACAGTTGAACTATGGTTCATTTAAAGAAGATGTGTTTTACTGTGATTGGGTGAAGGTGGAGACTGGAGTCAAGATGTGTAAGGATTCAGATTATCCTCTGGTCAATCTGTCAAGAATGAAGAAGAAAAATGCTATCACAGACGAGCCCGTGATTCTCGCGGAACAGGCTACCCAAGTCTTTTATTCCCAGGATTTGAAAGAGCCAGCCTACTGGGTTCCTATGCATCCCTCCAGAAGACTAACTATCAGTGTAGACAGTGCAGAGGTACCAGCTGAAGGCAGTTTTCAAGATATTTTAGCGGAAGAACCACATCTTCGAGCTTTGCTCACCTATTGGAGCACCCCTGAGAATTTGAAATAATCTGTACGTTTCCTTCTACTTTTGCTGAGGTGTTTAACTCCTTTTAGAGTTGTTGTTGGTCTGTAACTTTTAAGGTTTGTTCTATGCTTAGCTAACTCTGTTGACAATTGATTAATAGTCTTTTTACACTTGGTTTACACTTCGTTTATTCCACCCCAATGTTAACACACACATTATATTTACACCCCGGTGGGTACCACCAAAACATCATCTTCTTTACTACTACTATTTTAGTGCTAAAGAACAAACACACCTTTCATTAAAGATCTGCTGCTTTTGGAAGCACTCACTTTAAAGCTCCCAAAAAAAAAAAGTTGCTTTCAAGGAGATTCAACGATTGATTAAGGAGGAAATCTATTTCTCTTCAGAGAAGAATATTCAGCCTTCATCAATCTCTTTTTGGAAAAGGTAAGGTCTTTATTTTGGGTTCTTTTACTTTTCAACTGTCTTTGCATGTTGCATGGTGATTCCGTTAGTAATAAATGAAGTTAAATGCTAAAAATGAAGTGGAATCATGATAGATGGTGTGAAATCAAGATGCATGAAGTGAAATTTTGTTATGTTGGTCTATTTCTACTCACTCAATGCTTTTAGTGCTGCTTTGTTTAATTAGATTTTTAATTAACAAATTAGATGAAATCATGACATGGGTTTAGTTTGGTTTACGTTATTATGATCTCCAAATGTGTTTGATTTCAGTATTGTTTTTATGAAAATTTTAGGGTTTTGGTCTGTTTCAAATGTCAAGTACTGGGAATTGATGTTGTGGTCAGATTTTGTTGTTGTTTATAATAAGATAATGCTGTGGATATTGATTTCCATGTATGAATGTTGGGGCTCAAAAAAAGTTGTTGTTTTGAATGAAAAATGCAGGGGAAATGGCAACTAACTCAGATTTCTCTGAGAGGGAGAGGCGGAGAAAGGGAAAAAGAGCAAGGTTAGATGATAATTCATCTGAAAACAAACCACCACCATCAGCATCAGACGATAGCGATGCACAATCGCATCCGTGGAGTCCTTTGATTGCTTTCAATGACATCATCTATCGCTGCACGCTAGCTCAAGCGAGACTGATCCAGAAGCGTGCAAATGACCATGTGCTGGCGATGGAAGTAGGTCTGCAGGTGAGAAAGGATAGAGAGGAAGAAAGCAAGAAGCGGAAAAGAGAAGAGGAGGATGATGCTGAGTTGGAAGAGTACCGTAGGAGGAAGCGAAGAGAAGCCCAGCAACAGCTGGAGATTCAAGAAATGGCGCCTCCAGCTGAAAGTATAGAGTCTGACAATGACGCGGAGGAAGAAGAACCTGAACCTGAGATTGAAGAAGAAGAACATGTACATGAAGCCGACCCATTTCATGTAGGAAACTTTATTGATGAGCTGGTGGCTGTTGATGAGGAGCAAGAATTGAGGGTGGATGATTGGTTTGACTACCGGATGGGGGAAGTGGATGATGTGGTGTTGTTGATTCTGCTGCTGCTACTGGAACTGCTGTTGTTGCTTTTAATGAAGAAGAAGAAGAAGATGAGGAAGATAATGGGGATGAGGAGGAAGATTCTGACGAGGAGGAGGAAGTTTCTGACGAGGAGGAGGAAGAAGAACCGGATGATGAGGAAGATTCCGAAGAGGAAGAAAATGATGAACAGAGTGACATTGTTAATGGGGATGAGGATGACGAGGATGGGGACTCGGGTTCAGAGAGTTCCTATTATTAATATTTGTGTGTATAAACATAATATTTTGGGATATTTTGGTATATTTTGGGGAAACTGGTTGTGTTACCAGTAGTTATGGATATGGCGCACACACTGAATGTCTTAATTCTGATTGTGTGTGCGCTTTCATAACTGTGATTAAACTAGATACTCTTAACTCTGATTGTATCAACTCTGACCCATTTTTTGTTTCTTTAGTCAGAGTTGTATTCAGAACTGGAAGTGTGGGCTTTTTTGTTTCTTTTTTGTATACTCTGGCAGAAATATGCAGGAAAACTGGAACTATTTTTACGTATTCAGATATCCCTGCTAGTCAGCTTAATGTAATCAGGGAAAATCAGTTATCTTGTAAATCCTTTGCTCAGTAATGTAATTTTCTTTTTGTAAATCCTTTGCTCAGTAAATCTTGTAATCAGCTTAATGAAACCGTCCTAGTGGAATATATATCCATAGGAAGATTACTCAAACTTGCCAAAAATGGGTTCCTTTATGCTTCTACAAGGAGTTCAGAGTTCAACTACATCACTATTTTCAACGGAAACAACAAAACCGTCTCATACATCACTTTTTTCAACGGAAACAACAAAACCGTCTCATACCTTACTATTTTCCACTGCCATTAGGGATTTGAAATGGAGTTCAGAGGAAGATTGTAACTCCCACTTGCCCAAAATGGGTTCCTTTATGGTTCTACAAGGATTCCACCTTGAATTTGCCATTTTTGGATAGGATCAGTGCTACTCTGGAAGAGCCTGGCTCGGAGTATGGCAAATTAGGGAGTGGTTTGGAGTTCAGAGGAAGATTGTCAAATACAACACTATTTTTCAACGGAAAAAACAAAACCGTCTCAGAAATATCACTATTTTCGACGGAAACAACAAAACCGTCTCGTCTACATTAGTATTTTCAACGGAAACAAAAAAACCGTCTCACCTGTATTACAATTTCCAACGGAAACAACAAAACCGTCTCAGAAACATTACAATTTTAGTGAGTCGTTTGGAGTTCAGAGGAAGATTGTAACTCAAACTTGCCCAAAGTGAGTTCTTTTAAGGTCCTTTTAAGGTTCTACAAGGATTCTTCCTTGAATTTTTCATAAAGGGATAGAGTCAGTGGTTCTGTGAAAGATCCTGACTCATAGTATGGCAAGTTCGGCAGTGGTTTTGTTATAAGAAAATGTCATATAATTTTATTTTGGTGGCCCATGTCCTACCCTAACTTTTGAAGTTGACCAAAATTTTAATTTGACTTGACAAAGTCAATCGCAACATTTAAGCTCGATCCGTATGATCTTTTCACCTCGATTTTTGGGACCAAAAACATCTCTCTCTTCTATTATTGAAACTTTGGGCAACTTTACTCTCTGTCCAAAAGTTGGAGCTAACTTTTAGATCTCAAATTTTTGTTTCCCACTCAAATCCCAACTCAGATACTTGTTTCAATTTTCGTTTCCCTCTCCCAATTCCTCTTTTTCCTCCAAAATTTTCGATTCCCTCTCAAATTTCTTTTCCCCCTTCTCCAAATTTCAGAAACATTTTGAATCTACCTTTTCTCTATAAAGAAGAGAAGATGGAGTTGAAGCTTTGTTTCCGTTTTCCTGTTTTCACAAACTCTCTTCTGATCTTCACTCACATCGTTCATACCTCTTACCACGCATCTAACCCTGTACCTCAATCAATCTCGAAAGGTAATTTCTTTAGATCTATCTTGTTTTTTTCATTTGGTTCTTAGGTTGTGTATGCTTAACAATTGTTGTTTGCTTTAAGAATAGTTGAGTTTTTTTATTGTTCACTGCTTCTATTGTCTATGCTTAATAAGTTACTTACTTGTGGGTGTTGTGATCTCTTTCCATAGATCACAACTCCAAACTTAGGGTTTCAACCAAAGTGCAGGTTTTTGATTGTTCGCTGCTTCAATTGTTTATGCTTAATAAGTTACTTACTTGTGGGTGTTGTTATCTATGGATCCAAACTTAGGGTTTCAACCAAAGTTCTAGTTTTTTACTTTCATAACTTGTTATGTATTCAAGTTTTCTCATATGTTGTTTGTTGTTTGTTTTTGGTTCGTTTGTATGAAGATGTCAAGTCAGGAATCAGATGAAACTTCATCACCAACCACTAGTGGTACTCCTCCTAGTGGTAGTCCTGGTGCTTCTCAAACTACTAGTACTCCCACCGGTAGCTGTGATCCAAGATTCCTTCGATCCAGATATCTCGTTGACCTCGATGAGCATGGAAGACCAATGGGAGTAAACGCCAGTAGGTTTGCTACCAAGACTGGAAAGCTCATCAGACTCACTGTCCCGTCGACTGCAAAGACTGGAGGCTTGTACCTCAAAAGTGCAAGGACACGATGTGGGCCGCTCTAATGGTAAAGATCTCCCTTCAATCTATAATACAACCACTGTGTTTTTTTGTCCATTTGTGCGTTACGCTAATGCCAACCGCAGTCTTTCGTTGCTGACATAAATACTTTCTTGTTCTTTTCAGGACACTTTTTGTTTCCCTATCGACGATGCTCTGGCTAGAGTGGCCGTTTCTGGGATGTTCCATAGAAGTTTAGGTCCCACAAATGGGGACTACAGACCAAAATCCTTGACTTATGCAATACCAAGGAAGAGATGATTGCCCAGTGTCCATATGGCATGAACACCGATGTCTGGGAGCGGTTTATCGACAACGAGCACGAGGAAGGAGTTGCAGAGAAGCATAAAAAGTTGGGAGCTAATCAGAAGCATAGAGAGTACACACCTTGCTTAGGAAGACTCTCATATGCCAACAAGAGCTACATGGTGGTAAGTACTTTGGTGATTCTCTAAGAACATTTAAATTCTCCTTGGATGTTACCTTTACAACCCCTGTTACTGTTCATACCGATTATGCAGTCAAAAGAAGAGAAAAAAGCTGTTGCTAAAGGCCATGAAGAACAATGGTTGCTTGGACACAAGCGCAAGAATGGAGCCATAGTGACGGGTCTTGATGACAAATATGTGAGTATACAAGACTCATACATTTTGAATATTCACGTACACAAGACTCTTACACACAAAAAAAATTCCCTTGAATTTCAGAATCTAGTAGAAGCTGCAGTGAAGAAGAGAAAGGCCCTGTTGGAAGCTGGCGAGGGAGAGACAGATGAGCTGTCTTTTGATGACGATCCACTTTCTGAAGTGTTTGGAGTTGACAAGCCAAGGAGCTATTGCCGTTCCTTTTCCTCAACTATGTCCATGAAGCAGGCAGTAAATATGAAAGTTGGGGCGGCCCTTAAATCTTCTGGCAAAAGCAAACTCACTGATGCTGATGCTGATGCTAGAATGAACCAGATGCATCAAGATCTTACACTTCTTTCAAAGGTGAGCTTGAAACATGATCTCCTATAATTAGTTCATTTATGTCTTGTGTATATTGTGCATTGTATATATCAGATTCTAATCAGATCAATTTTTGAATGTATTTGTCCTGCTTACAGCATGTTATGAGTTTTATGGCTGCCACTGGAAGGGTTCAGGATACTACTTCTCCTTCCAGTCAAACAGCTTCTGCCTCTGGTGATCTTTCTGATTCTCCAATCAGAGAATCATGTTCAGTTGATGTAGCTGACACTGTTGCTGAAGCTGCTATACCTCTTATGGGAGATCATCAGGTGCGTCTTATCAACAGGAAAGGGGATGCAGTTGCAACTGGTCATGTACTTGGTGGAGCGCAAGGGCAGTCTTGTCATGGGGCTACCGTGAACCACAAAGTGGAGAGAGTTGTCTGTGTTGAGGAAGTTATGGATGCGCTCTATCCTGTTCCCGATGCTCCACAAGGGGATGACTACAATGTTTTGGGAGATCTGGTAGGTGGACAATGCTTCATTATATGGCCCATAACCAGGATGATCCTTGTTTGAGCACTTCCCACTTCTTGCAATGGTTTTTTGTGCAGCTTAACTTTAACACTTCTATATACTGCTGCTTTTTTTTGTTGGGTCTTTTGGGTATCAAGTACGGACATATTTCGAGTTACACTTGTGTAAGTGTAATTGTTTGGACATCCTTATTATTATTAGTATAGTATGTTGTGTGTATATATATATGTATCAAATATTCAATGTTGTTTATTTATTTGCTTTTGTGTACCTGTCAATCCCTTTTTAACTCCGCCATTTGAGATGCCGGTCCCCAGCCCGGGTAAAGGAGGAGGGAATAGGACTAGTTTGTTATATTTTTGCAGGAACTTGCAGAATGGTTGAGCTTGCTATAAAGAGACAATCAAATACCCGGTAACATAGTTACTTACTTGTTCATGTTCTTGGATAATTATGTATTCTAGTTCGTTTCATACTGACCTACATGTACACTTCTCTTCTTTGCTGGTATGACAGGCACACAAGTGGGAGAAAGTGGCCTTTTCCGTTGTCAAATCAGCTCCTCAGTTAGTTAGAATATAAGGTATATTACTGATATTGAAATTTCTGAGTTTGATCCTTTTAGTGCTCATCTTACTAACTTATGTCTACTCTTTTGTTATTTTCAGGTTGTGATCAAGTTCATATACTTTGACCAGTGATGATGCTTCTTGCATTAGTGAGTAAACTCTCAATATGCATGTTTTCAGTATTTGTTATCACTTCTATGGTACATTAACTAAGGTTGATACTTACTAACTTTATGTTTATTTTTTGAAGATTCAACGCGCAGACTTGAAGCTAGAGAATACCAGTGAGGAGGTAATCTAGGGTTGATTCTGCTGGTATGGCAGGTGCAGAAGTGGGAGAAAATTGTCCTTGCAAAGGTTGTCCAAGAGTTGGAATGAATTCCTCCCAACCACTACCAATGTTTTTGGAATAAATTCCTTCCAACCATTGGATAACCTTTAAAGACATCGCTGTTATTATTTTTCATTCTTGTTATTCCACGGTGCTGCTGCAGGTCTCCTTTTTTAAGCTCAGGTTTGTTCATTACCTGATATTATCTCTTGAATGCTTTAGTTGTGATATCCTGTTTCATTTCATTTATCAATGATATTTGCTGATAACTTGTCTTAATTTGCTGTAGAAGTGGAAGAACGTCCGGCGCAAATCTTTTTGGTGATTTCCCCTAGTAGTTATTTTCAGGTATGAACTCTAATTAAGCTATGATTGTGTATGATTGCTAGTGTGCTTCAGTTACAGATGAGAATTAAGCTCATTATCAGTTTAGTTCTGTGGTCAAATATTTGAGCTACTGTAGCTTGTTCTCTCTTCATGTAAGATGAGAATTATGTCGTAGGCGTATGCCAGGGCTTCGCCTACCTTACCGCATAGCCTAAACTAAGATGAAGTTGTTTGTTATACCCAATATTGCATGTTATTCATATGATTATAGACAATTCTGTTAGTGGGTCATATTATGTTATTCAAGTGGCTGTTCTGTCAACTATATAGACAACTCAAAGCTTTGTTTCCTTGTTTCACAGAACTCTCACATCTGAGGTCGACTAACTACTCCATTCGGCGTCCTAAAAGCTTCTTCTGATCCAAGGTATCATTACAGAACATTGCATAAACTGAAAACTCCTGAAACACACAACCTTCTAATCTAGGAGTAGGAAAAACACAGGAAAAAATGTATGTATGTCTGTTTTATAAATTTAGGATTGTGAATGAGTGTAGTGAATGGATTTATAAACGGTTGTATGATTTTCAGAGTTTCAATGAAATGCGTGTGTTAGTTGAATGAGAATAGATGTATTTCAGTGGAAATGAATTGAAAATTACAGGATTCCGATTCAGTATTGCAGGTTTAGAAATGAATTGTATTGTATTGCAGGTTCAGGAAAGAACTGTATTGCAGGTTCACAAATGAACTGTATTCCAGATTTCGGAATGAATTGTATTCCAGGTGCAATTGTAACGCAGGGCTTAACGCTTGTCAGCATTATTTTTTTTTTTTAAATAATACAGTTTTTCCAACGATAAAAGACGTTACACAAATCCGTTAGTTGCAAAAACACGTGGCGATCCTAAAAACTGTTACAGATGTGTTTTCCACGAATAAAAACGTTGACTAAGCCGTTAAAATTTATCCGTTACACGTCGTGGTTTAACGGGGGTAAAAGTTGTTGGATCCGTTACAACAGAATGACAGGTGGCGAGCGCTGAACCGTTAGAAAAATAGATTCCACCAGTACATTCCGTTACCTTAACAGTTAGGGTATCAGTTACGCAGACGCAACGTGCCGGCTGTTTCAAAACAATTACGAAAAATGCCAGCTGGCAAACGGATATACCGTTACTGTACAAAACACCGTTGGATATACACGTTGCTGTTAAGAGTTGTTTAATCAGTTACTGCCCACCGTAACGGCTAGACCGTTACAGTAGGTTGCCACGCAGCACGGTATGATGGTATGTCTTATCCGTGACAATATTTACTGCAACAGATGCATGTGTTGCTGTAATCATAATTACAGCAACGGCAGATCCGTTGCTGTAATTATTGTAACGGCAACAATAACGACGTCCCGCCAACGGCCACTCGTCGTTGCTTTTATTTTTGGCAACGGCCCATGGCCGTTGCTAAAAAGGCAATTTCGTGTAGTGCTAGTTAGCTCCAGTTGTATAAGTTGCTTAAGTGATTCTTCGTGTACAACTGAGGTACAGACAAGTTGGGCATAGTTTACTTGGTTTACTTGTCAGCCCCCGCTTGTAAGTAGATTTCCGTATGACCTGGAGCAATCCGAAGGAAGTCACTTTGTGTATGTCAAACTTATAGAGGACAGTTCAAACATACAGTCAATAATTGAGGTTGCAAAGCCGGAATTGTTGACACAAGCCTTTAACAGCGGTTAAAGCAACTCCTAGGCCTGTAAAGGAAGTCAGCTAGGGGAATCAAGTGTGTGACGATTTGTGGGGGATCTAGAGACGTAAGGAGTGCGGCAGTAGCCAGTTCGCTTGGAGGGTTGGAATTGGTCTCTGCTCCATCCCAGACCGAAGTCTTATAGTAGGCTAGTGTTTGTAGACAATTTGTACTGTGCGGTGTTCAATCTGGACGAGGTCCCGAGGTTTTTCTACAGGTCGTAGTTTCCTCGTTAAAAAAATCTCTGGTGTCTTGTGTGCTTTACTTTCCGTATTATATTCTCTGATTATATAATTAAAGCAAACACAAGAAGTACGTTATTATAAACTTGATTGTTGTCCTCAATCCATTCACATATGTTTTCGTATGGGCTTCTTTCAAGTATTCTGCTGCAGCCTTGCATACTCCTTTGTTATGCTTTATCATGTAGCATTCCTGACAGACTCCATTAGGTTGTTTCTCATAAAAATATCTTATCCATCTTGTAACCCCTGCCGCAGTGATGGCCATTACACCCCTCCTTAATGGACCAATATTGATTATTACACAGACTTTTACAGGTACTCCATCTACTGGTACTGCATCTGCTGGCTCAACTGCTATCACTTCTCCCATAAGTCCTCCCATTTCCTTTACTGCCTTTACAGTCATGTGTTCAGGCAGTAAATTTCTCAACTGAATCCAGAAACAATGATACTCCCAGTCCCATTCATGGTACTTTTGGAGAGGATTATATTCATGTAGTATCACAAGGTTTCCTTCCACACTCCATGGTCTTTCCTTATACACCTTCCTCAGCGTTTCTCTGTCCTTGAACTTGAATACCAAAACATTTGTGTCAATCTCGAACACTTTCAGATCTTCTTCTGGTATAAAAGACCAAGCCAATCTTAACTGACTTTCCGCCGTATGACGACCCATTCTTCCTTCAATGATCACAGTGCCAATGAGAGAGTTCTCCCATTGATTTTCTTCTTCTCCATCAGATGCATCTTCTCCTGCTAGAACAATAGCTTCTGAAGAATCTCCTAATTCAGGCATTGCTTTCTTGAATTTTTCCGCAAGATCAACCACTGTACCTGCCATCTCTCTTTTAATTTCTGTATGATACACATCCCTTTGTGTTTGTATGTTCAGCCTCCTTTTGTCTATGGTATTTATTCCTTCATGAAAATATAGGGTTTCCCTTTTTATCTGATTTTCCTTAACTAATTGATTCAGAAAATCTTGGTGATAACATATATCTTCGGTTGGAAGAATTTTCCTATCAAAGGAAGTTTCACAGCTTGCTGTTGACCATAACAACACGAGTGAGAATAGGATTTTGAAATTGAATTTCTGTTTTATCTTACATTTCCGGCCTCTTTCCTCGCATGTTTCACCCGCACGTATTACCAATTTTTGAATTTCTTTCCGCCTGGATAGGTTCTCCAGAGTTCCATAGCATTTCTCTAATGGCAACCAATATAATCTCATAAGTTTTAACAAACTTGATGACAACTTCTGCAAACGCATTAACCACAACAACGAACAAGGCAAACACCATAAGGGGATACAATAGCTGTAAACACATTAGGGAAAACAAACTTAGTTAGACATGAGATAGAATCGAAATTTCAAAAGAGTTTGAATAAATACATAAGGAAATCAATGAGTAAAACCATAGATCAGCGATTTGAATCCTGTAAAAACCTAATGCTCATGAGAAGGACATGGAAATACTTCAATTTTATGCGAAATAGGATTAAATCTAAAGGTTTTCGATTTCAAGATTTACTGAGTTAATTAGTTGGTTAGGGAATGCATGAGTGGCCGACCTACCAGGGGAATGGCTGCAGGATAGTGTAAACGGGTTTGGTTTGAAACAAAAGGATGCTGACGTCAGCTACACATATTTCCTTCCCTAATTTGTAGTCACTTGAAGCTAAGGTGGTGGGACATTTATTAACACTTTATTTGTTTTGGGCGTGAAGAATTGATGATAGAATTTAGAAAGTTACTGGCTTAAGGGGGAGCGATGGTTATGAACTTGGGTCGGCAAATGTCGTCCAAGAGAAGTTGAGTGTGTACAGTAATGGGAAGTTTTTCTTAGTTCGACATTCTGATATATATATATATATATATATATATATGGGAGGCCGACGTCGCAAAGGGAGAGAAAGAGACAGACCGGGAGCAGCTGGGAAGGTGGCCGGTCGGACAAATGAATTTTTAGATTTTGGACCGAGTCAAGCGCCGAACGAGATCCAAATGCCAGAGTTGACAAGCAATTGTTCCCGTTAGGTAAACCCACTTGAATGCACACAAGCCACACCTTGGGGGAGTACAAACTGCCTATCATATTATGTCGCATAATATTTAGTGTTTGGGGGTACAACAAATGCCTTTCATCATTCAGACATGACTTGAATTCTACAAAACCTACTCAATTCAAGAGAGATAACAAAAGAAAAATGGTCACTAGACAAAACATAAGTCGAAACATGCATTGAATATTCGAAAGGAACTTTCTTCGCTTGCACAAAATTAGACTTGCAATCCATGCAAACTACACAGTCTCTTTAAATACACCAAAGTACTCATTCTCTTCATTCAGCCTGCATGAGTTGCTCGTAAGTCGTACCTTGGCCTCTTTAAATACACCAACGTACTCATTCTCTCCATTCAACATTTCAACCTACCAGGCAACTCACGATTTGCTCCTACCGTTACGTGAATGGTGATGTACACTAACATTTTGAGTGAGTAAGTGGCTGCTGCCTGTTGCCCAAGCATTTCGAGTCTAAAAGAGCAACAATATAACAATACAAAACAAAATTAGTTACTCTGACTTTTAGTCAAAAGTCAAACATCCTTTTAGTAAAAAACACAAACGGAATAATTACAAAGCCTTACAAAAATGGAATCATTTAATGAACATCCTCGTCAGCAATGACGAAAGTAATTATTAAATGATTTTCTTTTGTCACTTTTTGTCTTCCACAAGGACCGGGGAGGAGGGACGAGGAGGGAAAAACTAAACGAAACATCAATCAATAGAGAAAAAGAAAAAAATATCAGATCGAACTTTTTCCTCCATCCATTCATTCATCTCCCCTCTCTTTAGCCCGCCACAGGTATAATACTTTTCCCTCTGGATTTCTATATTATTCTCCTGAATCTTATTCCTCTATCATGGTGTAAGCTGTTTCTTTCTATCAAGCTGTCTTTAGTTGTCATTAAGAAGTTATTTCCACTTCTTTAGGAGTGTCTATTTTTGTGCATGAAAACTTAATCAATCAAGTTTTAGTCTGGAATTTTGTTGTCTTAAATGATTTTTGAGGTTTGTTAAGACTCATGATTTTGTTAGTTTTTTGTTTTTGTGAGTGAATTTAGGTTTTTGATAAGATTGTTTTTATGTTGCAGAAATGACTGAGTATGTGTGGATTGAGGAGTAATTATTGGGTTATCTTGCTATAATTTGGTGTTTAGAAGAAGGAAGAATGGGGTTTAAGCCATTACTTTGGTATTGTAAGCCAGTGGAGAATGGAGTGTGGTCCAAAGTTGTTACAAATGCATTTGGTGCTTATACACCTTGTGGAATGGATACTTTGGTGATTTCTTTTACACATTTGGTGCTGTTAAGTCTGTGTTTCTATAGGATATGGAAAACGGTAAAGGATGTTACAGTCAAGAGGTTTTTGCTGAGATCCAATTACTTCAATTACTTTTTGGGGGTTTTAGCTGCTTATTGTGTCGGGGAGCCATTGTTTCGGTTGGTTACGGGGATGTCAGTTTTGAATGTTGATGGAAAGTCTGCGCTTGCTCCCTATGAGGTGCGCTTTTCTTTTTACTTCCTCCTCATCTTGAGTTTAGTCGAATGTAGTACTTTTGTATAACACTTAAGTATAAACTTGTGCTTTGATATGAGAATGGGTTCACCCTTGCGGTAAAAAAATTTAACAAGTTGAACTACTTCAGTTCTGTGAACGCTGGAGGAGTAAATAAAGTTTGTTCTGATTAAGTGATAATTAGTAGAAGATACATTATACATTGATCCTGCTAAATTGTTTGAATATATTTTTTGACTGATTTAATTTTACCTTTGTTTCGTATTCCTGTATCAGATATTTTCTCTTGCCATTGAGGCTATTGCATGGGGTTCAATGCTGGTTATGATTGTTCTAGAAACTAGAATCTACATCCGCGAATTCCGTTGGTATGTCCGCTTCGGAATCATTTATGTGCTTGTAGGGGACGCTGTCATGCTTAATCTTGTTCTCTCTGTGAAAGAATACCTCAATCCGTAAGTTGTCCATTCAGTTTTTGCCTATAGCTTTTTGAAAGTGGCATGTAATATTCAGTCCATATTGTTTTTACTATTCCTGACATTTCTAAAACCATAAGACACCATATTCACAGATGGTCAATAGATTTATTATGTTCACTTAGCTGGGTTGTAAACGTGGAAGGGCTATGGATTCTCAAACTTTGTATTTTCTCTGCGCAGATCTATATTGTATGTCTACACCAGTCAAGTTGTTTGCCAGGTTTGTTTCTAGCTTTTGCAATCCTTCTCAGCTTGTCCATTTTTGTATCTCAGAGAGCACTGGTATAAAGTTCCCAAGATGCGAAAGCAAGCATTGTCGAGAATATCTGAAGCATAAAAATTGCTCCTTCTTAATGATAGGTTGGCTCATATAGACGTTCTTTATGTGGATGTGACTTAACATCATATCATCCTCTTCTTTTTGTTCGTTGTATATCATACATATTTTTTAATGGCCTTCGAATTTGGCTACAGTGGGCCGTAGCTTGTAGGCTGGCCTAAAGATGGCTTCTTTTCTGCTCAAATGTTGGGTAGTTTTGAGAGTTGGTTGAGAACTGATGCCTATTGATATCTAGGGAAACCGCCGGCTCACCCAAATTATTACTTGTCCTTTTTTATTTACCTTTTCCCCCCTTCAGAAACACGCAAACTACATGTTCATTCTACGCATACCATTTTTCTGCAGATCTTGTTTGGAGTTCTATCATTTCTGTACATTCCTGATGTGGATCCATATCCGGGATACACTCCAATAAGGGAAGAGTTAGTTGATAACACAGAGTATGCATCACTTCCTGATGGAGAGCAGATTTGTCCAGAGAGACATGTGAATATAATTTCCAGTAAGTTACCGGTTCAGTGTATATTATTTTTTTCATATATTTGGATAAGTCTGGGAGTGAATTGCATACCGGGGCAATCCTCTTAATGAGATTTTGTGAAGTCAGATTCAGGGTATATTTTATTTTGTTTCTAGAATATAACCATATTTGACACCGCACATCCATGTCCTAATCTTCGACGTGCTTGTGCCTATGAGAATCCGCCTGATGCACGAGCATCCTCCCCTTGCTGTCTGAGTCGGTTGATTGGACATGGCTTTCGGGGAAGACTGTCATGTCTCTCTTAATTATCAAATCTGTCGCAACCCTTTAAAAGTTATTGAGTTACATTCAGCTGCTTTTTCTCATCTGATGCTGTGTTTATGCACCTGGCAGAGATATTCTTCGTATGGATGACACCCCTCATGCAGAAAGGTTATAGCAGACCCATAACTGAGAACGATGTGTGGACATTAGATACATGGGACCAGACTGAGACACTGAATGCCAAGTACTCATCATGTTCCCTCCCTTAACATAGTTCTCATGTGATCTTTAGTGTTTCTAGAGTGTATCTCATTTTGATGATGCTTTTGTAGATTCCAGAGCTGCTGGCTTAAAGAATCTAAAAAACCCAGGCCATGGTTGTTGAGAGCTTTAAATAGTAGTGTTGGAGGAAGGTAGGAATTGCTGCATAGTTTTTAAGCATTTCTATGATTCATTGCCAACTCCTCTTGGGTAGTACCCCAAATTAGTTTGCTGTTATTCAGGTTATCATGTTATGTTAGTCAAAACCTGCTCACGTTCTTTCATGTCTTCTTTCTAGGTTTTGGTTGGGAGGTTTCTTTAAGGTATGAACCTAAAATCGTGTTCTCCGGTGATGTCCATTTGGTTAATAATGAAATATTTAACTGCTATTTGAATTCATCTTTATATTATTATTTTATGTCGTCAAAGCTATTTCGACAATACTGATCCCTGCTTATCAATTTCTAGATTGGAAATGATCTTTCTCAATTTGTGGGGCCCGTCATACTTAGTCTCCTCTTACAGGTTAAATTCTCTTACCAATGCCTCCTATTTGTATCAATTTCACTAACTAATTCTCCTAATAATATCACAAAGTAGTAAAGTTGATTTATAAATTAATTTTTTTTCTTCTTTTTATATGGAGCCCTTTACTTTACATGTGTCATTGACACAAACAAGTGTGATTGTCAGAAACACTTCATGCTATCATCTACAACAGTGACTATAATTTGTGCTACACTCTTTCTCTCTATTTCCTTTTTGTGTTGCGAATAAATAAATTCTACTACTACAGATTTTCCTAACAAGAGAACTACAGAACACAACTTCTCAGTTGCAAAGTTGAAGGACCACCATTGGTTTTAAACTTTTAATATTTGTATGTGGGTTTTATTGGCATGCTATAGAGAAGCAAATTCATGTCTTCTTATTTTATTCATGCTACATAACTACTGTATCTTAGAGTAGGATGTTTAATTCACTGCTTCTGATTTGATAGACTAATGTTTTTTAGAAGTCCGTAATTAATTTGTTACAATTTTCCAGTCTATGCAAGCAGGGGAGCCAGCTAGTATTGGTTACATCTACGCCTTCTCAATTTTTGTCGGAGTGGTACGAATGGTTACTTGCATCTCTATTGCCTTTGCTAAGTTTTATTCAATTTCTATTTCTCATAATAGAACGTGCCACACAAGGACTTTATGATGTTCGAGATTTACTTAGCTTATTGTTCTCATGGCTTTCTGAATCCTATATGCATAATAGGGATTGATTCATTATCATGCGGGTGAAATTGTAGTTGAATTTGGGTATATCTGTTTCTATTTGGTCTTATTTTAAATCTTCTAGTTTTCATGCTGGAGAAGATTGTTTCCTTTAGCTGTTACATCCATCAGTAGAAACTATATGGAATTGTCTAGGGATTTGAAAGAGAATCTGTTTTGGCAAATGATATGGGAGGTTGTCAAAATGAAACTTCAACAGTGAAGCCTAATAACTCTAGTTAGTAGATTGTGTAAGATATAGGTTGACTTGTTTTGTGGTAAACCACTTTTTAGAAACCTTTTTTTTTACATGTGAATATGATACTTTCTGAATCCGAATCCAAGTAAGATGTCGAAGATTGTAAGTGTTTGTGCTGCAACTGTTATCTACTCAGTTATTATGTTGCTTTTTCTTCCCAAGTCATAGCTTGTACATCTCTTGAAGCCGATAAAACTTTAGACGTTCATCCGATATTCAGAAAGTGAATTTCTTTATTGCAGTGAAAGTTTCATATTCACTTTTTTTAACTTGAGCTTTATATTTTACAGGCCCTAGGGGTGCTTTCTGAAGCTCAATATTTCCAGAATGTCATGCGTGTGGGTTATCGCCTAAGATCAACATTGGTACGATAATTGTAAATTTAGTCAACACTCTTTCATACAGATTTTTTTGATTAAATTAGCTGTTATCAAATTTGATGGGACCCCTTAGTTTTTAAGGAAGAGTATATTTGTCATCCGGAAGTTTCTTTGGAAACTTGTCATTGTGGATGTAGTACTATTTCTTGGTTGGTCTTCAAATTATTTTTCGCCTTACATTGTGAGGCCTAGACTAGGCTTCGAGTTTGGGTTCACCTAGTCTTTTATATTTTTTGGAGCTAACTTCTTATTTTTCTCCGGGACATAGGTCTTGATATTATTTTGAATCCTTTCCATCTTTTATAAGTTTCCTGTTGTTTTCCTTTTGCTCCAAGATATTAGGGCATGGCTGACAAGCCAACAATTAACCTGTCCCCACTTCCCAGCCTGACCCGAAGCTTTCAAAATCAACTAAAAGCCAAATCTCTGCCCAGTGCCAGGCGCAACCAGATCGATAGATTTTTATCTGAAATGGTTATAATTTTTCTTAGAAGATATTCATCTCCTTCGCTATTCAGATGTTGGGATCACACCCACGTCATCCATTTTAAATATAACTTCTGCAAAAAAGAAATGGTTCTTCTTAACCACTGAAAGTTCCATTTCCTTGATCAGTTTTCGGCAATAAAGCCGTAAACCATGATTTATCATGTTTGATTTTGCATTCCTCAAATGTCCATATACTTTTGTTCTGAACCCGGAGTGATGAATAAGAGTTGTTGCGGCAGTATGTATGCATTTAATTCTGTATCTCTTTATTTTCAGGTTGCTGCTGTGTTTCGCAAGTCATTAAGATTAACACATGAGGGGCGTCGGAAGTTCCCTTCTGGAAAAATAACTAACTTGATGACCACAGATGCTGAAGCTCTACAGGCAATCTCTCTCTCTCTATCCCTCTCATATATAATACCAGTGGAGGAGAACATAAGCAAATTTACTCGACACACTCCAGTAATCCTTTATCCTAGTCCAATGTGACCAGTGCATCCAAATTTATACCCCCAACTTTTGATTTAGATTATCAGTTCTATATAGTCGGGGAATCAAAATGATGGGTGAAGTACTAAAGGAAATTTGTCCTTCTAACAACGATGTCATCTAGGCACTGTTTCATGTTGTTGCCAGTGCTGTTCGCTTACCATGAGTTCAGATAATATTACAGGCGAAGTGATATCTATTTGGTATTGCGTGGTGATTACAGTAATCCCGAAGTATGAGAATAGAATATTAGATCTGTTGACGAACCTAATTAGTGTAATACTCATCTTGGATAGTGGTTGAGAAGCTAGATCTATATGAATTTATATAACATTATCGATCTCTATCTCTTGGGTAACAACGAGCTCGATTTTAATCTTAGATTTCAACACCCATAATCTGTTGGTAGGCATGAATACTAATGAATTGTTTTTCTTCTTTCAGCAAATATGCCAACAGCTTCACAGTTTATGGTCAGCGCCATTCCGTATCGTCATCGCCATGGTTCTTCTGTACAGCGAGCTTGGTGTTGCTTCACTATTAGGTTCTTTGATGCTAGTCTTGCTGTTTCCTTTACAGGTCTCTCTCTCTCTCTCTCCCCCCCACACACACACAGTCCTTTATATTAAAATTGTGGAGAACAAAATTGTTCATCAGAATTAATATATGTGATATTCTTGAACGAGATGTTATTAACATGGTGGAGAAGTAATATTTATCCTTTTCCCTAGTGGCCAGGAAGGAAGATTTAGAGCTAATATATATGTGAAAGGTATTAGTTCTGTCCGATATGTGTGGGACATGTATAAGAATATCGTATCATTAACATAGAACTGTTATTTCTCAAAGCGAGACAGGATAGATATTCAGATGAGCCAAGGAATTAGGGAGAAGCGTTAATAGTATATATTTCCCGACGTTTGTAGGTACTGCAAGTGTGTGAATATACAATAATTAGAATCG
>JAJJMA010204159.1:3844-25671 GCA_023529015.1 Papaver nudicaule | reverse complement strand
TTTTGATTTGGCTGATGAAGTGGTGGTAGGCTACTCTGGTTATAGGACTCTTTGGATTGGGGTTTTGGGAGGTTATTTATGTGGCAGAGATGGCAAAAGTTCTGTTATATGGTTATTGAAGAAAAAAGAAGATGAGTCATTCAGATGGAGTAAAGAGTCCAGTTCAATCAATATACGTCACTATAATACTCCACTTGCTCTTACGAGTAGTGGTGCAGTTTTATGTTACTCAGATACCAAGCTCCATCTTCATGGCCAGAAATCTTCTTCGCCCAAAATGCTCAAGGATTTCGGTAGAAGAATTTATGAAGCAATTCCTCATATGAACACTTTTGTTTCATTGAAAGCGTTTGGAGAAGAAAACACTGGTATTTGCTGAAAGTGCAATAGAGGAAGCAAAAGGCAGGGCTTGGTAGATGAAGCAGCAGTAGGAAGGAAGACATCTGGATCAGGACTGCATATACTATCTGGTAATTATGAAATTCGAGTCATACATATATGTCAACATTGGATATTTTAGCTTAGATTAATATACTTGATCACCATTATTTGCAGATTAGTGTTAGCCCGTGTTACCTTCGTTTAGCCTGTTATACATATCTTTATTTCATTGTTTTCTTAGATTAAATTTCAATGTGATATATATTCTTGTAGCTAATTTAATTTTGTTTGGCGAAGTGGTTCACATTAGAGCACTAGATAGCCAATTTGGGGATCCCAGACCACTCTAACAAAGTAACAAACTCGTGACTAATGTTAAATATACTGTCAAAGTCCTCTAGCAAGCTAAAGTGTTGAAGTTGGTCAGGCTGAGCTCTGAGTTTAAACCACTGACCAATCTCTAATTTTCTTTGAGAAGAAAATTAAAAGATCTGGCTGGTGTTTCAGATATGGGAAAATGTAGGATACTCTGAATTTCAGAATGGGACTCTTTGGAGAGGGGTTTAGGGAGGTTATTTATGTGGTACACTCTAAGGGAATGTGTAGCTAAGCTTAAGATTCTCAATTAGGAATCTTGTGGACTAGTTGATGGTTGTATAGGGACTGATTTCCGTGAGCTCTGGACGTTGAGAATTTTGGAGTAGAAAAGCTCTGGCTAGGCGTGCTCCTAGAGTTTTATACAGGTTCAGTGGTCTCCTCCATTGGAGGGTTGGATGAAGGTTTTGTTCATTGTGTAACCCAGGTAGGTCTGGTCATGGAGTAGCTAGTGCTTCCAAACCATTTGTGTCTATGGCTTGATTTGCTATGCATTTGGGAATAGATACTTAGGTTACGGCTAAATGTGGGGGCGCTATTCATGCGTTTAAGATTGCACAAGAGTATAAGATTAGATGTATGTGGGTTGAATATGACTCAATGAACATCAACCTTGCGGTTAGTAACAAGGATTTTTTGCCTTGGCGTTCCAGAACTCAGTCGAAGAATTGGTTGCAATATATTAGCACTATCATAGAGGGCAAATGCGTGCGCTGATTTGTAATCCAAATGGGTTGCGAATTCTGAGTCTCATACTTGACGGAACTCAGCTACGGATTTCTTACGCTAGATAGTGGGGGCGGTCTAACTTTCCATTCTGTTTCTTTTTTGACAATAAGGGGCAAAATTTTATTATGAAAGAAAAAGGTGTGAAAAACTTGAGGCCCAAAAGCAACAAGCCCACAGAACAGATTACAAATCGGTTAGGATGCACAAACTAAGATGTAACATCCATAACCTCTTCCCAGTTACAAATCAAATCCCTGAATGTATTGTATCTAAACCAATTTGGGATAGAACCCCATTGATATAATCTTCTTTTAATCTCTATCACCATTTCATGTCTATCCCTTCCTCCTTGCTTATCCATTACCGTTCTGTTTCTTTCTGACCAAAGAGACCAAACTATAACAAATGGTAATAGCATATCCTCCCGTTGAGTTTGGTGCTAGGTTTATGCTCCCGTAAATGCAAGTTGGCTATTCAGTGGTAGAACTCAAACCACACGTCCGTCAAATATGTGTAACGATAGATCTTAACCATATACACTCACAAACCATCTCATGTAGGATAATGATCTCAGAGTGGTTAATGGAGGTAGCCATTAGGGTTTTCTTTGTCAGTCTCCAGGATAAACAAATAACCAGCCTGGGATCGACCTTTATGTGGGTGGAGAGGTACCCATCACCAGCAAACCAACTAAAATATTATATGGGGTTTCAGTGTAAGAAGTTGCAATTACATTAGAAACTCTTTTTGCGTTTTTATAGGGATGAGACAAATCCATGTCAATGGTACTTTTTAGGCGTCTAAAGATATTCTTGATATCATTTCAATGACTCTGCGTTGGCGCTAAGCTATATCTAGCTAACAAGTTCATTGAGCACGAGCTATTTGGTCGATTACATTGTGTTAAGTACAATAATGCGCCTATTGCACTTAGATAGAGATATTCCGTTCCGAACACATCTTCGTCACCTTTCTTTGGACGAAATGAATAATTATGTACATTTTAACTTCGACCAATCATGGGAGTGCTAGCCGGATGCACATGTCCATATCAAATTGCCTGAGTATCATTTGGACATATGCTAACCGGTGGAGTAAAATTCCACAAACTCGATGTTCTAGTTTAAATTGTAGACACATACGAGTTTTCCCAACATCTTTTATCTCAAATTCAGATTTTAAACATCTCGTGGTTTCTCTGACTTCGTCAAGAGTACCTACTATGTTCATATCGTTTACATTGACAACTATGATTGCAAATCCGGAACTCGTTTTCTTTAAATACGCAGGGGTACATTTCATTATATCCCTTTCCAATCAAATAATCACTTAGACTGGTATACCACATCCGCTCGGATTGTTTTAATCTTTAAAGTGAGCGTTTTAATTGAATTTCAAATGCACTCCGTGGTTTAGAGTTACTTGATTTGGGCAATGTAAGGTCATCTAACACTTTCATAAATATCTCAGAATTAAGATCCCATGCATGTAGTTGAACATAGACACTTGACCACTAGGTTGACTTAAGCATTTCATTTATGCTATGTTGTGAAACCTTTTGGTGTACAAATTGTGTTTACCATGTTTGCCTTTGATTTGGTGTACTAGTATATTACACCATGCTTTGGTTTACAAGTCTATTATACGTACCATGCTAGGCTTTGGATTGATTCGATAGTCCGTTACACCATGCTTTGGCTTATTAGTCTGTTATGATAGTATAGTCCGTCATTCTGGATCCCCGTATAGTAATTCCATTCTACCAGACCTACCCGTTACACGTAGTAGTCCAGCCCGAGTTGCTATACCCAACAAGTTCTCGTAGTGGTTAATACGAGTTATTCACAGACTATTGTTATAACCCATTGGTTCAGTCCACAGGGCATGTAGGCCCTATACTCACTTAATGTATCCAAGTTCACCCTATTGAGCTAGTTCAAGCGTTCAGAGTTGTTGTGGCCACATACTTTGTATGTAGCAAGGCCTCCAATATTTTTACGGTCAAAGCAGGGCCTTTATGTTATTACAAAGGCCTTCAAAATTTCGTAGTAGGGCCTCCAATAATTTAATTTTTGGGATACCACTATCGGTCGGACTACAATGGCTTGCCTACATTAGTTTTGTACGAGATACAAATCTTTCCTACCTGAAGCACTGATTATAGTAAACATTCGTTTGATTAGTCTGGTAACTTTATGAATTGCTTGCTTCCCTCATATGTTTACCTTTTCTGATATCATGTGCTTGATTACTATTTGTACATATTAATTGTTTACTTTCGATCAATGTTATATGTACTGTTTAAATGTCTGGCTGATAGTGGAACCACCAACACTATCTTAAGAAATAGACAATTGTTTATTGACTTGAATACTTTACAATACCTCTGTGACTACGATGATTGAACCATCTCAAGTGATTATTGGGCGAGGTAATGCTCAATTCTTGTTGCCAAATGGCACAACGATTAAAGCCACATAAGCTCTATATGCACCAAAAGCTAATCGCACCTTGTTGAGTTTCAAGGATATCCATGCAAGCAATTATCCTTCGAAAACCAACTGTGAAAATGGAATTGAATAATATTATCTCTAATGCAAAGAAACGCATTTTTGAGAAGTTAATGAGTCACTCTAGTGGTTTGTACACCACTACGATTAGGATTGTCGAATCCCATATTGTTACCAATGATAAACCGTTAAAAACTGACTCTTACAAGCTTTGGCACGACCGATTGGGGGCACCCAAGTCGTTAAATGATGAAGAACTCACACATACGTCCATTTTCTAGAATAAATTGGACAAAATATTGTTATAATGCAGAGAACATCGTGTTATCTAAAGTAACTTATGCACAATTTTTGCCTTTTAAAGTAAGTGAAGTGAAACCTTCGGCTTCTAAAGTAATTGAAGGGTATTTTCTCCCATTTTATTTGTTGTCCTTGTCGAAGGTACATCACTCAATTTTCCAAAGCTTATTCTTTAGCAAAAACAGAATCGAGACCATCCTATGCTAAAGATATCAAAGAAAACATTCCATTTTTACGAAAAATACAAGGTTATATTTGTAGACCTATACTGCCAGAGTCCGGACCATCCATGTAATTTATGGTTCTGGTTAATTCTTTTGTCCACAAGAAATGCTGCATTTGCAATGCTCCCAGCACATACTATATGTTTAAGGGCTCACCACCCTGATTATCTAATTAAGTCTATCAGACTTGACAATGTTGGAGAATTCACATCTAAAGGATTTGATGATTTTTTTTTATGTCCAATAAAATTGACATAGAGCATCCTGTAACCCATAAAACTCAAAATGGTCTCGCAGAAGCTACCATCAAAATGTCTAGATGATAGCTAGGGTACTGGTTATGCGCTACAACCTGCCTGTTACTGCTTGAGGGTACGTCATATTGCATGTGGCCTTACTTATTCGCTTTATACCTACTGCTAGCCAACCATTTCATGCGTACCATTTGGTAACTGGATATGAGCCTGATATTTTGTATTTACACATATTTACGCATTTTTTTGTTGTGCGGTATATGTGCATATTACACCCCTACAGCGTACTAAAATGGGTAAATAAAGACGAATAAATATTTATGTTGGTCCGCTAATTTGAACCTTTGACAGGCGATCTCTTTACCGCTAGATTTGCGGATTGTCACTTTGATGAGACAACCTTCCCATCGTTAGGGGGAGGTAAGGAAAATGATTTCCTATGGGAATGACAGGAATTGTCGTGGTGTGTTTCCCACGTTGCCTCATCTTGATCCCCGTACTTCACGATGTGAAAATGAAGTGCAACACAATATCGATATTCAGAATATGACTGTTTCGATTGCCTAGTGCATTTATAGATATCGCTAAAGTGACGAGATCACAAATATACCAACTGCAAACGTGCCTGCAAGGTTAGAAATCCTAAACTAAGGATATGAACCATAAATTAAGGTGTTGCAACTACACTTTGTGGAAGTGTGGTTGAGGCCGTGGCTCCATCAAGGATGTTGGAGAGACCACCGGGTTCGATTAATCCTCACCTACAAAGAAAATGGTTGAGTAAGGCGCAGTCTAACTATTTATGTCATCTGAAATAATCTCATAAAATTGTCTCTAATATGTCCATGAATAAACTGGAGGACGCTCCGAAGTTATAAATGATTCTAGAGAACAATGAAATCCCGTTGGATTATGAGAATGCACATGAGTCAAGGAAAGGATCATGCATGCATGATGATGATATAATTCACACATATTTGCTCCAGAAGTAGAGCACAATGAGATCGAACCATGCTTTATATTGATTAAATAGAGCATATTGGCCTACGCAATCCAGGAAGAACTTTCTTTGACAAATATACAGGTATTTGGTATGGTAGTGTTAACCACCAAGTGTAAATCCCGAGGGACATACTAGTCCAAAAGGGGTCATCAATAACGCTATTAAATGACAGTTCAATCATGTAAATAGGATTTCACTAGCAAAATCCGTGATATAATATAAAAATATTTAGACCCACCATGTAACGCATAAAAAATGTCATTCTAAAACCCGGTAATTTACCAAGTGTGTGATTAATGATGAACCAATAAAATAACGATATGAATCCGTCATATATTGTAGGCTTGTATACGCCCACCACAAAACCTCCACTGTGCGCCCATAAAGTGGCTAGCTAATATAATGCCATGTTTCTACCTAAGACCGAAATGGTTAGCCACTGGCTGACTTGACATAAATAAAGCTCAGTGAATTGCATTCATCGTTACAGAATACTTTCACTTTCTTTCCCCCTCTGGCACTTATTTCAGTTGCCGCCTCCCTCTTTCCCATCTATTATCCAAAATTTCATCCAAATTTCATTCCCCCTCTTACTTCAGTTTGCCGCCTTCCTCGAATTTCACTCTTTGTTTCCCTAATTTTTCTTATATATAAACAGATGCTTCAGAGAAGCAATTTTTCCTTTACTTGTCTTCTCTCTCTTAGGGTTCATCCACTCTCAGTTTCTTGCGATCTCCGCCGATCTCTGTTACTATTTCATAATCATTTTAAATGTATGTTCTTCAAACCCCTAATTTGTTTAATAAGATCTTTGATACACGGTTGTCATTTTTCTGTTCGGATCTCTCACAATAAATTGCAATTTGATAATAGGGTTCTGAATGAAAGTCCAGTTTGAGGCGTCTTTTCTTCTGTTTATTTGTTTGAAAAAGTAGATTTTCATTTGAATCTCTGTCAATATCGATTTAAAGATAGGGTTTCATGATAGGTACCAGCTGATGCTCGATTACTTGAAGTTGATTCATCAAAGATTGATCAGTTAGCACCGGTGATTCTTTACCTGTGACGAAGAACCTCGTTGATGAAGTTTTCTCTGGCTCCACCTGCAGACAACGTGAAATTGAAGCCATTGTCATTGCTATTGGTGTTCATACTTTTTTTGGTAAGGCTGCACAGCTTGTTAATAGTACTAACTCCGTTGTCCACTTTCGGTTACTTCCAAAAGGTACATGAAGTATTTTTGTTTTACTAGTTTTTGATTGTTGAAAATTGAAGCAACCTGGTGATGATAATGATGATTTTGTTTATTAGGTGTTGACTGTCATTGGTAATATGCTATTGCAATGGGAATGTTGATTAAGATCATTGTCATGTACCCAATTCAACGCAGAGATACATGTATTGACAATCTATTGGTTTTACTCTTTGGATGAATTCCAATTAATATGCCAACAGTCTTGTCAGTTGCCATGGCTATTGGAACACGCATACTTTCAGAACAAGGTGTTATTACTAAACGCATGACCGCCATTGAGGGCTGATATGGGTGTTTCTTGCAGTGAACAACTGGAATTTTGACCCTTAGATCTTGTAGTTTTTGTTGTTCATTGGTTGATAAAAGGGATTAAAAACCTTGTTCTTCTTAAAAAAAAAAATTGTTCTTAGTTTTTGTTTGTGGGTTCTTTTGTATTGTTCTTATTTGTGGTTCTTTATGGTCCTTCAACAGTGCGCACAAACTACATGTCTGCACGCTGGTCATATAAGTGTGCCAATTTATTCCTTAGGACTGAACATTGTGCCCGACACTCACAGGTATACTGAATTATTCTGGTACTCTGCGTGTATACTAAGTTTGCATGATACTAAATATTACGGATCATATGTATTACCGCCATATTTGTCTTGCACTTGAAGTTGGATTTGATGTCCTCGTAAGCATTAGTTAGGGATGCCACATTAAGAAATTAATTAAATTAGTTGATCTCTATATTATTAGTCTACTAGAAAGATAACTGTGTTAGAGTTCTAGCTGCTCATATACATCCATACATGCTTAAATAACAAGCCTATGATAAGATTATCACAATTAGCCATGGTTTACAATATCTTGCATCCCTTATTTTTACAAATTTTGGCATTGTGTATTACTACTTGATAACTGTGTTGGAGCTGCTCGCATACATGCATAAATAACAAGCCTATGCTATGATTATCACAATTAGCCATGGTTTACAATATCTTGCATCCCTTACTTTTACAACTTTAGGCATTGTGTATTACTACTTGATCTGCTTCACGTTTGACAGAAAACCAAGTTAGAAATGACACGAAATACATTTAATAATTCACTTCGCAATCTGTCAACTGCCAGGTATTCAGGAACATGAAAGCTAATTGGAAAATACATTGCTATCCACCTTATGCCGAGTATGTAATTTAAGGCTACCATGTTGATGTAGCTACTTTAAATTTTGACGATATCTAAGATTTGTTTCATATATATGGCTAGGTATTCGGTGCTGATCGAAAGGGTTAAATGCGCGGCATTGGTGCTGGTGTTTCTGAAACTCACTTTCTTGCTACTGGATTAATGAAAGCCATGTTGCAGGAAGAGAAGCAGAAAAAACAAAGCTTTTAAATAACACTGGGGGACATGATCTGATCTCTACTATCTCTTGGCAGCAGTTGAACTTTCTAAGAACTTCTCCATGACAGTTGGATTCCATCTAATTGATTCACATCAAAACATATTTTTAACCAACTTGGCATATCGTATCCCCCAACCTTCGTTCTGCTATTGCTTTCTAAGGAACTTCAGGGAAAAAGTGGTTGCAAGTGCATATGTTGATATGGCGAAGTGGCCAAATGATCATTACTGCTGGGTTGATGAAACCATGGATGCAATTGCGATGTTATGGGATATGGAATAGTTGTAGATGTTTTAAGAGGTGATGTGATTAAGGAGGCCAATAACTCATGTCAATCCTGTAGTAGAAGAGCGACCGAATTAGAACAAGAAAATTAGTTGAAAATTTCGGTAGATTGAAATTAGTTTTTATGTTTCCAAAGATAAAAAAAATTTAGTAATTTTTTTTTTGTTAAAATTTTAGTAATTTTTTTTTGTTAAAATTTTAGTAGATTGAATTCAACTTTTATTCAAATATTTGATGTTGTGTATGCTATTTTGGGTAATTAATATAATTTAAATTCATCTTTGAATTCATTTTCACCAAAAATCTGAATCAGAATGAGAATCAATTTCAGATACACCAAATCTGTATACTAAATCTGAAATCTTAATCGATGGCCAGGAATTGGAATCAATATATTTTAATTCTAATAAAAATGGCTCTTTAATGACAGATGTCAACCGTTATTTAGTTTAACATCCAATAACTGTGATACTAAATAACTCATTGTGTGCGTGATTTAAAATCACGTTTTTTATTTGTCATATTTAATGACATTTTTTATTCGTCATTTCAAAAGAATTACACTAAATAAATAACGGATCGAATGACGGTTGGAATCCGTGATTAATCACATTTTATAACAGACTTCATTCGTTATTGATGACCCCTTCTGGACTAGTATATATGATTATTTGTCACAAAGCGTAGTGAGAATAATGTAGTCTCAAAATACAAAGACTCGCCTTGTGGCGCGATGAGGTTTCTCACAAACCCCTGGATCGCTTATAAAGTTTTTACTAATATCAGAAAGACTTGAAATTCAGTTTATTAATGTGGTTATATCATCTCTATTAATTCTCAGGTAGGCTTGGGTTACCTTAGCAAAATATACCTCAGACATAGTTAAACTAGTCTTTTTCGGTACTAGGCTAAGGCTTGTGGTGGTTCAACTGATAACGCCCAATGGGTTCAGTTTACTAGCCACGTATTTTCCTAAAATTCGGACATAAAAGATGCCAGATGAAGGCAAAAAATGCACGTGTGTATCCTAATATTTAGAAAAATAAATAAAACACAAAATATATATAAAATAAAAGTTAACTGTCAGTGGCACGTATTAAGAGCTTCTCCAATGGAATGTGTGTGAAGAAAAAACTCTTCTTCCACATAGGATCCATGTTCATTTTTCCTAAAATGGTTCTCCAACCCTAACCTCTATAAATAATATTATAATGACATGGCTTCATTTTGGGAAGACATCCTCTAATTGTAGAGCTCACTTAGAGGATGTCTTCCCATCCTAGTTAGCTTTTATTAACTAAGTTAGATCTAATTTATTAAATATAAGAGAAAATATTGCTTGTTTTGTTAATAAAATATATAGATTAAATTGAAATTATATTATAGCAAAGCAAAGAATAGTTCAATATATATATGGGTTGGAGACTAATTTTTTTTTATTCGGATGTCTTCCCACAATGCCACGTAGGAAATATACACATCCACCATTAGAGAAGCTCTAAGGTTAATTATCGCTGGTAACAAGCAGGCAGGAACCTGACAGCTAGATAGGCTAATTGGACAGCCACGTCACAAGACCAAACAAGAGACTCAAACATTATTGCCACGTCACAAGTTCAAACTCGAAACAGGATAGGATGACACCTAGTTGGGCTTTACATAATTGGGAACAAGACAGGGTATGCCCTACGTAACCCGCAGTAGCAGGGTTCCAGTACAAGTTTTCGGTCATGGGCTTGCATCTAACTGGGCTCATAGTAGACAAGGACGGGTTGCACTGAGTCCCGTTAGGCAAGTGCTGCATAGGTAGGGGTGAGCAACGGACGAACGGATGCGGATTAGGGGTCACCCGCACCCAATCCGTCAAATGGTGCGGATTGGAAAATCCATCCGTGTCCGCACCCATCATCCGCGGATTTGAAATCCGCGGATTTGCGGACGGATGCGGTTTATCCCCGGTTTTGAACAGAAAAAAAATAAAATAAAGCATTCCAAAAACTCCTTTAATTAGCAAGATGTTCTTTGGATCATTTTTGCAAACAACAAATGAGCAAGTACATAAATTAAATACAAGACTCGGTTCTTCGTAGAGATCAAAACTAGGACAGCAGGACAGCTGCATACATTTTCAAATCTTCGTTAAATCATTTACCACACTCCAAATCATAAAAAGATTAATATGTAGGAGTGAAATAGACAAAAATTGGATCTTGATGGAATACTGACGTTCTTCACCAGGAGGAAGGGCTTCTCGACCAGATCTATGAATTTGGATTGAATCAATTGACCATTCGTTCCATCGGAGAGTCGCTAGGTCTTTTTTAATCTCTTCTGGATTAAGTAAAGCAGCAGATGAACAAGTTATCTTCTCTTTCAGTGTTGATCTGAATGGTGATTCCAGTGTTAATGTTTTCAATTCCTTCACGATATCAGCCTGACAAATTAAAAAAGATGAAAAAGTCCAGAATCAAAAGAGTTTAAGAGAAAGAAAACTAAAATCAAACAAAATTTCTCTAAGAATTGAGCAGGTTTTCGAATCTGTGCATCAACACAAACGTTAAATCCATGTTTAGATCTCAAAAACAAACTTCAGATAAACATAAGAATCAGCAGATCTAGACTGAATAAATTGAAACAAACTAATGAAATACTCCATTAAAGCTTGACAAATACAGAAAGAGCATCATTCAAGTCAACGAAATCAAAAGAAAAGAAACGAAAATCGAATTATTCGGAGAAAGAAAAAAATCAAGGGAAGAAGAGATTGAAAACGGGTACCTGGTTAAGATGCTTCTTATTGAGAAGGGAGAAGAGTTTTCTAATATGGGTTACAGAGGAAAAATCAAGAGAAGGAAGAATATGGGGATTTTCATGGTGCAGAGAAGAAGACGAGTTGGAGAGACGAGAGCTGCAGCTACGGTTTCGATCGAGAGAAAGAGAAACATCAAAAATGTCGACAGATTTTTCCTTATATAGGTGCAATTTCCATAACTATCCCTAGGGTTTTAACTTATCTACTATAATACCTGTGGATTTGCGGATAATCCGCGGATTTAAAATGTCACCCACGTCCGGTTCGCCAAATGGTGCGGATTGGAAATTCAATCCGTGTCCGGCCCATTGCACTTGCGGTTTGGGTTTCACCCGCACATTTGCGGGCGGTTGCGGGCCAAATCCGCGGGTCCGGACATTTTGCTGAGCATGGACCGGATTGGGCCGATTTTTACCGCATTCGGCCCGCACCCAATATTTGACGGATTTTGGATTCCACATCCGCACCCAATCCATCATCCGGCGGTTTTGCATCCAACGGATGCGCGGATGCGCGAATTGGGTGCGGATGATCCACTGATTCTTACAAAGTTAAAATTTATTATAAGAAGATAGCATTGTGCGCAAAACATGTAAACTGCCGAAACAACCTACATACATATGTAATAAGGTATCCCAAATTCTTGTACAACATCACAACTTTATATACAAAAAACTGACAATGAAACATAAACAACAACTCCAAAATACATGTTTTACAACTACCCAATCTAAATGTGCAAAAGTTTTAGAAGTCTAAAGCCTACTGTTAGTACTATGTGCCGTATATACCACAAAAAAAAAAGTCAATTCAAAGTGATTACTTCTTCTTCATCCTTGAGCACTTCCAACGCGTCTGCAATCCAGAGAATGATGACAAATAAATAAATTAATCACTGATATAGTATATCTAATAGTCCCTGAGTTTTTATTAAATTTCTCTAAATAACCTTAACCCTAGTGGGTGCGGATGTCCATGGACTTTTGACCACTCCAACCGCAACCGACCCTATATTCAGTGGTTTCTAGAAACATCATCCACGTCCGGCCCATCTTTTGGCGGATTGGACACCCAACCCACAAAAAACCGTTGGGCCGGATTGGGCCAGCGGTTTTTGGGTCTTTTGCTCACCCCTACAAGTGCACAAGTTGGTGACTATTTGAAACGCTTGGTCTTAATTTGACATACACAGTAGGCGGAGGACAAGATGAATGAATTAAACATGGAGCACCTATGTCTAAAATATTTGTACCATGCAAGATATGGATTTAGCCCAGGGTATGTCATTGTCAACAGAACAAACATGGCAGACAAGTATTCAATAAGCTAGTGCATCATAAATTTTTTTTTTGAATTTAAAAGGTTATATTGAAAGTTAGACCGAAGCCCACTACCTACAAGCCCAGGTAGCTAGGCAAATAAATAAAGAAAAATCCCCCCACCTCGATGCAGACGAGTTTCGAACTCAGGTCGCTGGTGTCATCACCCAACAACTTTAACACTGTACTACAGTGACACCTACAAATATAGATCACTTCCAATAAAAATATAGTTGAGGCATACCTCTGTGTGCCGAGTATCCGACTGTGAAATAAGACAAACAAAAGTAGAGATTCCCGATGGCAAACGTACTATAATCAATTAGATCACAACTTTGTTCCACGAATTTGATTATGAACTCTAGTAAAGAGGTAAAAAAATTAAATAAATAAAAAAATAAAAAAATCAAACTTAGCTCTGTGGAAAAAAAAAAATCTCGGGCGCATCTAGAGTTAGAGCTTCGTGCATGATAACGTAAAGAAGTAAAATAGGTGGAGAAAGAGAGAAATCTTATTGATAGATGTATACAATAACATAGCTATAGTATCCTTTATATACAAGTATATAGAAAACCCTAGGATACTACTTGGGCCGCACATTCATAAGCCATAAACCCTACAACAATTCTGTAATTTTTTATATTTGTTGCGTTATAAACCTCAATTTTTGTCATGGGTTTTTTGAGTTTTACTTTTTTTACTTGGAATAAGCAATTTAAACATTTAAAAAGGGCGTTCCTTTATCTACCCCTCAAAACACTAGTGATACCCCTTTATCCACGTACCTTTAAATCATGCGTTCCTTTATCTACCCCCTCAAAAAGGCAATTTAAGCAAATACTTTTACTTCTCGCGACTCAGCGAGTCAACCGATATTTCTGACCCAAGTTGACTCAATGTGTTATCTAACCCAGTTTTCCTGTATGAATCAAGAATCGCAAATTGGGGGTTTTCATGAATCCCCTTTCACTTTAAAAGAAAAACAAAAACCCTAATTGAATCGCCGCTGTTCCTCTCCAAAAGTAAAACCCCAAATTTTTACACTGATTCGAGTGATCTTCAGCAGATATCATGGGTGAGTAGTTTCCATATTCGAGTCTTACCAATTTCAGGTTTTTCAGAGTCTATATAAACCTAAGAGTAATTTGAGTAATTGTAAACTCAAATTGTAATGTCGAGCCTTCCAGAGGAGATTTGCGTCGAAATCCTTTACAAGGTACCAGCAGTCGAAACTCTATTAGCTTGTAAATTTGTTTGCAAGTCATGGTATTCTCTAATTTCTAGCCCTAATTTTGTTAAAAGGCATCTTGATCTTACGGTCCAAACAAACAAACCTAATCTCATTCTTAGAGGGTTCAATGATGATAGGTGTAGAGGGAAACATATCGCAGTATACACCCTAGCTCATGATTCAATAGAGTTATTGCCGTCTGGGAATGTGTCTCTTGATTCATTAGTGGAAGTCGATTATCCGTTCAAATACGATGGTTATGTTTATTTCATGGGACTTGTTGGTTGTTGTGATGGTCTGGTTTGTCTATATTTCTACAATGGCTTCTTCTGTCTTTGGAATCCGGCCACAAGGGAGTACAAGGAATTGCCCGAATATGATTTACACAATGTTGATATGATTGCATTTGGTTACGATAACAAGAATAATGATTACAAGTTACTAGTTGTGCAGTCTGTTGTTGAGAGTACCAAGTTACCAGATGAGGCTGATTTGGATACGGACAATGAGTTACAAGATGAGCCTATTTTGGATATGGACAATGAGTTACAAGAGGAGCCTTTGGAAACCAGCATGTTGAAAGTCTATTCGCTGATGTCAAATTCATGGAAAACTATTGGAAATGTACCTTACAGGTTTCCTGGTAAAAGCACAAAGGCCGGGGTGCTTTTTAATGGAGATCGTCACTGGATAGCCGAAAGGGAAGAAGGCTATTCTGATGGTGTCATCGTCTCTCTAGATATCAGCAATGCAATATTCAAAGAAATAGAACTACCAGAATTTGATTTGGTGAGTTACATTGGGATGCATAATTTGGGGGTGTTGGATGGGTGTCTTTGTTTGTTCGTTTGGGGAATGGACACATCCTACGTCAATGTATGGGTGATGAACAATTATGGAGTTCAACAATCCTGGACTAAGCGTCATTCACTAACACAAGATATTTTCAGGATGTACAATACTTCTTTGAGGCTTATGTGGTCATTTAAGAGCGGTGAGATTTTACTTAGGAGTGCAACATACGGTAAGATCCTTTTATATGACCCTAAAGATGGCAGTCTTATAGAACCATGCGTTCCCAATTCGATTCGCTTATATGAAGAAGAGTGTTACATCGAAAGCTTAGTTCCACTCAACTCTCGTACTTATGTAACGGGCCAAAAACAAATAGAGGAATCAGAAAAGGACTCGACTGAAGAAGAAATGACCCTAAAGATGGCAGTGTTGCAGAACCACACATTTCCAGTTTGACACACGAATAAGAGTCTTAGTTCCACTCAATTCTCGTACTTATGTAACGGGCTAAAAACAAATAGAGGAATCAGAAAAGGACTCCAGGGAAGAAGAAATTTAAGAAGTGAGCATGAGAATTTGTCAAGTCATTCCTTTCTAGTATATTTTTCTTATGCATTTGTATGTTTTGTTCTAGTATTTTTCTTCCATAGTTGGTACGTAACATGTAATGTGAACGGAGATTGTGTTTTACTATATAACTTTTTTTTATCCCTGAGTTCCTATAGTTGTTCTAGATTTGTTTTAATTGCTTTTACCAAAATAAACATGTTCATATGGCAATGTTACTATCAATGGCTGGAGAGGTGGATCCAGGATCAGTCCGAACAACTATGGAAGCTAGCGCGATCAAGTATATCCAACATGAATTGGTCAATCTGTCAGAAATCACAACTTCTTCAATTCAAATTTGAAGGAACAACCAACAGTTGTAACACAGGAAGCAATAGGAATCAGTAACACAGGAAGCAAACACTAAAGCCTCTTTATTCTAGTTGACTCTGGAGCTATAAGCCTCTATGGCCACTTATTGGATGCTGGTGTCTCGCCAGTGAAAAATACGGCAAGTGTTACTGCATGCAGATATTGTAATGAAACCATTAGTAAACCATTGAATGATTTTGGAATTCTGTTCAAGTTTAGAAGACCATTTGTGCGACATGAACTTGAAATGCATGGCATTGAGTTATACCTATGAGTCGATTTTTCTCATAAAAGATCTGGTGAGCTTGATTTGGGAATTATTAAACACATAAGTAAAGCTCGAATGCCTGGTATCGCAATGCACTTGACAAGATCAGCATCCTTGATCACTGTTTGTTGCTGCAGTAGTATCGATCCATAGATGCTGGTGTCTGGCTAATGATGCATGGTTTTGCAGTTCCAATACCAGTATATAGATTGTATTTTGAGATCGATTATTTTTTCTTCATACTTTTGAAACCATCTGCAAAATAAGAGATGGCGATTGCCACACTTTTGTAACTATCTGCAGAATAAGAGATGGCAATCGCCATAGTTTAAATTCCAGAAGTCATCTGAACATATTCCTTTTTATGCACACGGATCATTTGTTTGAGGTTTAGCAATTCAAGGAGTATAAACAAACTGAGATGAGTGATTCACCGCATTCTTGAAAATTGAGATGTGTTTGTGAATGTACGGTTTTTGAATAAACCGTAGGTATTGAGCAATATATTCTTAACCCTCCCTCCAAACCATGTAGATATTCTTGCAATCGTACGTGTACAAGGTCTTATATCCTGGAGGAACATTGCTCTATTAACCTGCATAAATCCTAATTAAAACCAATCTTACCAAGGGAATGAATACCAAAGCTCTTTGGACATAGTTGTTGCTGGAAAAAGTAATTTAAAACCCCAAGTTCATTACCAAAAAACCCTCATTCGAACAAGATTATCCAGCAGATTTCATGGGTGAGTAGTTTATTTTTGGAAGTAATTATAAGTTTGTCGGTTATCTCTAAATTTCCATTTTCGACTCTTACCAATATAACTTAGAGTCTATATATACAGTAAACAGTAAACCAAGGAGAAACAATCAATGTCGAGCCTTCCTGAGGAGATATGCGTCGAAATCCTGTACAAGGTACCAGCAGTTGAAACTCTATTAGCTTGTAAATTTGTTTGCAAGTCATGGTATTCTTTAATTTCTAGCCCTGATTTTATTAAAAGGCATCTTGATCATACGATCCAAATAAACAAACCTAATCTCATTCTTAGAGGGTACGATGATAGTAGAAGTAGAGGGAGTGATAACGCAATGTACACCCTAAGTCATGATTCGTTAGAGTTTTTACTGTCACAGAATGCATTTCTTGATTCAGCAGTGGAAATCGATTACCCATTCAAACCCTTTGAATATTCAATAAAACTTATGGGTTGTTGTGATGGTCTGGTTTGCCTATGGTTCTTGGGTGACAATAAGTGCTTCTTTTGTCTTTGGAATCCAGCTACGAGGGAGTACAAGGAAGTGCCCGAATCAGATATAGCAGAGGTTGATATGGTTGCATTTGGTTACGATAACAAGAATAATGATTACAAGTTAGTAGTTCTGGAGAAACATTATTACCAGTTACGAGATGATGAGACTTTGGCTACGCATTACGAATTACTAGATGAGCCATTGGATACCGAGTACGAGTTACAAGATGACCCTTTGGATACAAGCACGTTGAAATTGATAGTCTATTCGCTAGTATCAAACTCATGGAAAACCACTGAAAATGTACCTTATAGGTTTCCTAGTAAATACAAACAGTCCGGGGTGCTTCTCAATGGAGATCGTCACTGGATGGCTGAAAGGTTAGGTGGTTATTCTGATGGTGTCATCGTCTCTCTAGATATCAGCAATGATATATTCAAAGAAATAGAACTACCAGAATATGGATTTGTGAATCACCAGGCGGTGCATAATTTGGGGGTGTTGGATGAGTGCCTCTGTTTGTTCGTTTGGGGAATTGACACTTCCTACCTTTATAATATATGGGTGATGCAGACTTATGGAGTTCGTCAATCGTGGACTAAACGTCATGCACTAACACAAGATATATTCAGGATGCACAATACTTTGAGGCTTATGTGGTCATTTAAGAGTGGGGAGATTTTATTTCGGAGTGCAACATACGGTAAGATCCTTTTATATGACCCTAAAGATGGCTGTGTTATAGAACCATATGTTCCCAATTCGATTCGCTTATATGAAGAAGAGTGTTACTTCGAAAGCTTAGTTCCACTCAACTCTCGTACTTATGTAATGGGCCAAAAACAAATACAGGAATCGGAAAAGGACTCCAATGAAGTAGAAATTTAAGAAGAGAGCATGAGAATTTGTCAAGCCATTCATTTCTAGCATATTTTTCTGCTGCATTTGTATGTTTTGTTCTAGTATTAAGTCATATTGGTACCTAACATTTAATGGGAACGAAGATTGTGTTTTATATGACTTTTTTATAACTGAGTTCCTGTAGTTCTTTTTTTTTGGAAAAGATAAAATTCATTGAAATAGTACTAAGAAAGTAAGATTTTCAGAATATATGCCTATTTGCATAATTATTATCAAAAGGTTAATCACATTCCAAAACCACGCCACTTAATATAACCAACTAACAAAAGGTCATATATTTTTTGTTATTTACGAGACTGCCATCATTTTAGGTGGACAATGGGTATAGATTTGTGGACAATGGGGAGGAGGATCAGATTCAAAACCATTCTCTCTTGCTTTGCGTCATTATTCTAGCTCGACTCTCTCTCTCATTTCGTTCTTCCTGATAACCCATACGTTTTCAACTTCTTCTTCCTTCACCGAATCGCCACAACAATCACTCTCTCTTTAGATTCTCTCAAGACATTACATGTAACTGCACACTTGAGATAAAGGTAAATTTTTTGAAATCATTTACCAAAAAAAGTGAGAACAAAACTCCATATCCAAAGAATTAGTGCACTATACAATCATAATGTAATTTTCCTTTATTTTAGAGGTTCCTAATATTCTCAATAAAAGTTGGTGTAAAACTTAAGAGAAGTAAACAAAAAAAAATCAAAATTTGTGTCTCTCTTTCTCTGTATGAAGTTTTGTTAATATACTAGCCTGCAACACACAAAGACAAAGTGCAAGCCAAAAAAAAAACAGTCAGTAAGCATGTTAAACGCATGTTCTATCTCCTCCACCAACTCGATTGTCTTCTAGTTTTCACCAAGATGGCCGGTCATAAGCGGGACATTTTTCTAGACATGGGAATCAGCAGCATAAGCACAATCATTTGGTATAATCTGCCAGAAAGAACCAGATTCAATTTCAGGTTACATGTCTAAACTGCATACAAATGAGGTACATGAATCAAGGGGTAAGGCTTCAAAGAGATGCCCCTATTGATCTTGTATTCACAAGAAATTTAAAGACAGAATAAAGAAATGAAGCATAGCTTACAAAATTTCCCTATTTCTTTCCACCTTAAGCTAATACGAGGGAATAGCTTCTGAAACTGGAGTAAATAGTCTAAGAATCAAGTTGCTCTGTAGTCACGGTTTCTGGAAAAAAATAGTAAGTTGGGTTAGACCCCAACTAGCAGTAGGCTTTCACACCTTAATATCCTTTATATAAAAAATCTAATGAATCTGAAACGTTTCATAATAATTTGATAAGTAAAATCATGATGAGAAACCAGGTTGTAGATGCTAAAAATGGTTCACAAAGATTCCGAACCCTATAGTCCGATAATAGACTACCGTCTGCCTCTCTCTAGGTTTTTAATCTTACCGTACGACAAACCGTTTCAGCAGTTTCGTAGTCCACTAAATCCTCCTACTACGACAAACCGTTTCAGCAGTTTCGTAGTCCACTAAATCCTCCTACTGTGCCCCGTAAGATTGAATGTTGTCGCTCCCACATACCAGGATAATAGACGACCCCTCGGTCATCGTCTAAATATCAATGAGAGTCGAGCCAACTACAGGAGATCGGCAACACAAATGCAGGTGAACTCCTCAAGCAACTTTGCCAACAATAATCAAATGATCACATATAATCATCACTTCCCCTATTGGCAGACAACAACACTACAGCAGTAATACCCTTCCAAATGACTAAATCCAAAAATGAACCTATTGTATTCATTTCCAACTGCTGGTCGTCGAAACATTCACACACGCAACAATAGCTTAATATTGCCAACAGAGAGTGTATAAGCCGATACTCTTACAAATATAACTAACTAGCACCTATTCGCCTCATTATTAGAAAAAATAGTTAATTAACCGAGCATGAAGCACAGTTCTGACTTAATTTCCAAATACACCTTTTAACAGCAGCATTTCTATGATCATTAATCTTCACTAAAATCAACTAATCAAAATTGATTAGTTTTGATTAGTTTTGATCAAAAAAAAAAATTTGAGTTAAAGGGTCCGTGTTACCCCTCGATGTGGAAGATGTTCACAAAACTCAACCTGTCTAAACTGATTAACAAATGATCTCTATATTAGGGGGAATCCTATACATGTCCATATGCTTTTAAAAATGGACAGTATTCTCTGAGGCAATTACACAAACGGGTAATGTTCACAAGCGCAATGTTTTAATACTACAACTAAGAACAAAATTCAACTCATACCCAAAACTAAAAATCAGGGGATTTGAGTTTCTAGGTTATAACCAAAATTCAATTTATACCCAAAATCCAACTAAAACCATCACCCAGAAAAAAAAATGTGAACTCAAATCTTATCAATGAAATAATCGAGGCAAATTAATAATCAATCAAAACTTTAAACTAATACATTGGGAATGAACACATACCAGTACATTTAGTCCAAATTTCTGCCTCATTCACATTGAAATTCAAAATCAGTAGCAAATCCTTACAAAATCAAAATCATACCTAAATCAATAGAAACATGTTATTATACGAGAGGTATGAAAATGGAATGAGAGTATAAAGAGAAAAGAAGGAGAAGGAGAGTAGGAGACAGAGAAGAGAGAGCACGAGAAGGAGCAGAAGATGCAAGTAGTATAAGTGATGAAGTAGTGGACAATGAGAGTTTTGGTGCAAGAGTTCACACAAAAAAGTGAGAGGTGTGAAAATAAAAAGACCAATTGTCCACACAAAAAAGTGTATAATGTCCGGACAATATTTTGGATTAACGTTTATTGTCCACACATTTTAGCATTTTGTCCACACAATAAAACATTATTTTATTCCTAATTATTCCACCGACAAATTAGTTAACCTTAATTTTTTGACTTGGAGTTTGTCCACACAATAATTTGCATTGTCCACACAAAATATACCCAATTTCATTGTCCACTGTTTTGTCCACACAATGGGATGTGGACAACGAAGAATATAATAATCTAAAGTAATATTTTTGGTACGGAATTTTTTGAAATTAATTATTAAAATATTTATTGTCAGGGATACGGATGTCATAAAATAAAAAGATAAGGATCAAAATGTCCAAATCGCTAATCCAAGGCATTGTTTTGGAAGGGGGGTGATTTTCTGTAATTATCTCCAAATAAGGCATGGTTTCACCAAAAACCCCCAATCGTGCTCATACTAATTACCATTTAAAACTTCCCAATCATGTATGAAATCAACAAACTTAAAATGTTTAAAAGAATCATGAACCCTTGCCCAACTAAATAGACATGCCTTCACTTGCACAATACCCCGCTCTACTGAGTTTTCTTTGCTACGAAAACCTCTTCCGTTTCTTTCCTCCCAAATTTGATGCCATATAGCGGAAGGCAAACAAAATTTCAGAAATGCAGTTGGTTCAGTTTTGAATTTCATTTGCCAAGAAACAAGAAAATCCATACATGAATCCATCGGCTGCCATGTTATAATGAATGGCTGGAGAGCTGGATCCAGGTTCAGTCCGAACAACTAAGGAAGCTAACACGATCAAATATGTCCAACATGGAACGTGATGAATGG
>JAJJMA010204126.1:0-30911 GCA_023529015.1 Papaver nudicaule | reverse complement strand
GCGAAAAAGATCAAAGAAACATGTGACAAATGCCAGAGGTACGATAAAGAAAATATAATGGGACCATTTACAACTGCGCCTGGTGGAAGAAAATATCTGATTGTGGCAACATACTACTTTTCAAAATGGGTAGAAGCTAAAGCTACAGTCACAATAACAACAGGGGATGATAAAAAAATCATATGGGAGCACCTCATATGTAGATTTGGAATACCAATGGCGCTGGTAGCAGATAATGGAACCCAATTTCAAGCAGCAGAAGTAAGAGAGTTCTGTGAAGAAAAGGGGATACATAAAAAATTCAGTAGACCATACTTTCCCCAAGGAAATGGACAAGCAGAGATCTCTAATAAGACTTTACTGCAAAATATCAAGAAAAAATTAGAAAAAGCAAAGGAATTATGTGCTGACATACTCCATGAAGTCTTATGGGCATATAGATCTACGCGACGAAATGCTACATCAGAATCACCATTTTCTTTGGCATATGGGATGGAAGCAGTTTTACCAACAGAAATAATGTCACCAACAATAAGAACTATGGCAGCAATGTCAGGCGACAACGACAGATTAATTCTAGAATGTTTGGAAGAAATTGACGTGAAGAGAGAGAGAGAGCTGCAATAGAGCTAGAAAATCATCATAGGAAAATGAAGAAAAATCAGAAGTCGCTGAAGCCCAGAAATTTCCAAGTTGGATTTAGTGCTACGAGAAGTCCAACCGAGTAGCGCAAAATTTAAAATAGGAAAATTAGGAGCTACTTGTGAGGGACCGTATCGGGAAAGGATCCTACAGGTTAAAAACCTGATGGGAGAAGAAATCGGATACCCATATAATGTAACTAAATTGAAAAAGTATTATCAATAGTAAAAAAAACAACTCATGTACTGCAAATCTATTAAATCGAAACACATTCTGATTCAGCAGCTCCTGTACTGCAAAACTCTTAAAACTATAACAGATTCTGAGCCAGCAACTATTGTACTGCATAAATATCAGACTTAACCATTGCAGGCTATGAAATAGCAGTTTCTGCACTACAATAACTTAAAGAATAAATAATAATATATAATTAACGCATGAAAAATAAAGTTCAAAACATAAAAAGTCTTTCGCACAGATCAACATGCATTGAAGGAATCAATTTAAACCCTATTATGGTCTACTAAGGTCCAAATGTTATATGGCAGAGACCAATGTCATATGACACAGACCATCGCTATCATTAAATAACTAAGATTGATCCTGGTAAAGAGCTGCCCCGATCAAATATCAGAAGCTCAAGCCTGAAGTTCAAACAGCAGCACAGAAAGAGACCCTGGCCAGGTATCTCGAAATAAGACTGTTCACACCTTTGAGAGTAGTTGTACTCTCAATAGGGAAGAGGTTCAAAACCCATAAATACCGCAAAAGAAAGACAGAACAATGATGCGATAAAATTATATGAGAAACATACGGAACATTGGGTGCAAACATGACAAAATAATAACAGCAAAAATCCACATTCATATAAAAAAAAATCCACCAACAAGACCACCAAATTGTTTTTTTTCTTTTAAAGAGAGGGGGAAATAACAAAACCTCACCAAACAACACTCAGGAGAATAAAGAGAAAAGGGTTTAATAAAGCTCATCCGCATAAGAGTCACGAGAAGAAGAACAAGAGGCAGCAGATCTAGTAGTTTCCACAAGCTTCACTAGTACACAAATGAGCATTTAAGACGGTTTTTTCATGGAGCCATGTGACGGTTTTTGAATCAAGTGGCGATATGACATCCAATAAACACGTCTGGGTGAATGTAGTGTTTGTATTCCCCCTTTATACGACTGTTTTGATTGCTTACATGATCCTTGGCAAGGATTGAGTTATCAACCGTCGCAACTACTGACCACATTGTCACTCTCCTTTGTGTTTGTCATAGCCAGTGTCG
The DNA here is from genome assembly GCA_023529015.1 of Papaver nudicaule. Taxonomy (NCBI): domain Eukaryota; kingdom Viridiplantae; phylum Streptophyta; class Magnoliopsida; order Ranunculales; family Papaveraceae; genus Papaver; species Papaver nudicaule. The sequence continues at coordinate 28,980 of JAJJMA010204126.1, read as the reverse complement.
AATGACTGTTGAATAGCAACGTGAAAGCAATTCGATAAATTCTTCAAGTGTCCATTTGCTCAGATATAAACTACGCTGTTGATTCGGTAGCCTTCAGGAATCATAAAGGCACGTTGAGCTTGTGTTGGTCATTGTCAGTGTCGATCTACCAGTAGATATCAACGTCAAGATGTTCGATAATTTATATGCGTGCCCACTGTTGGAGTTTTCATTTGACACTTACCAACTAGAGATTTCCTTGAGTGTCCATAGACAGCTCAATAGCCATACCAGGACAATAAGATGTAAGGTGCCAAAATATGGGTAGATTGCCACTTGAAGAAATAATTGTTTTCTCAGCGTGTCGGTTTTCATTCGACACTCTCCAATTCGAGATTATTGTTGGGTGTCCACAGCCGGCATCTGTAGCTACTCTGGGACAAAAATGATGTAAAGTGCCAAAATATGGGTTAGTAGACACTTGAAGAAATCATATTTTACTCTGCGTGTCCAATGTGGAGGTTTCAGTTCGACACTCACCAATTCTACATACTTGTTGGTGTCCGTAACCACCATCTATAGCCACTCGAGGACAATAAGAGTTGAGCTGCCTAAATATAATTATATTGCCACGTGATCTATCTTATCTAAGGGTACGTGACAAACAAAATGGACGGACCTCTGAACCGGGTCAGGGGCCCATGTCCGCGAGCTAATATTTAGGTGCATGAACCAGGCTCAAGCATCCGGGTAAGACCTCTAGTCCATAAGATCATTTAGAACTTACACAGCAACGATGGGCTTAATTTAGGTTACATCCCAAGATAAATCTGATCAGGCCTAGGATCTGTCACAGACGTATTTTGCAGTTGGGCTTAACTATACTTTTTTATTCCTAAGCCAATCAGTTTGGATTAACTTATGTACATATTAACTTACACATTGACCAGAAGAATCAAATCAAGATTTAAGCCCAGGGTTATCCTTACCATCGAGGAGACTTTTCGATGATATTCTTAACTATCCCAATCCCTCTATTCAACCCTAACAACAATGGATAATTTGCATTAAAGCTCAACTATTTTAAAATGATACTAACAAAGTGATATAATAGCAGGGCTCTAAATCCTGCTGAAGCTACATACTACATATATTAAAGTTTAGAGTTTCTTCTTTACAAAATGAGAAGAGACTACATATATAAAAGAAGAGACTGAAAACCATAAAAGAGTATACCCAAAATACTTGCACCATTCACTTACGCCGAATACATATATACCCAAAAAGTTTAAACTCAAAAAGGTTCCCACATATGATGACAGTGTGTGCGTACCCCAAGAAAAAAACGAAGGGGAAATCTATAGATCGGTATCATACTCATCGTCGGATGTATAAGGCAATTCCATGCCCCGCCATAGTTTATATTCTCCGTCGTAATTCTTAGCAGGGCCGATTGGAGTTAGGTTACCCGGGAAAGCAACTCGACCACCTTTGGCGCTTAGGCCATCTTTAACGCTATGCAGTGCTTCCTGCGACAAGCGTAACAACATTGGCCGTAACCCTCTTCTTGGGGGTCGGGTCTGGAGAAAACCAAACTGTCTTAGGACAAGGGCTGGGACATAGTAAGTTAGTTTCTTGAGAGATGAAAGCACAACATATGAGGTTTCTTCTTTAGTAGACCAGATCAGGGGCTCAAAATTCCAGCGCGGAATTCTCCAAACGATGAACTTTGCACGAACTGATCCGCTCTTCCAATGCCCAGCATTTATGGCAGCCAGAATGTTTCCAATTGCCCATCTCCTGACGTCTCTGACAGATATAACAGCATCCACGTCGTAGCTATGCATGTAACGTTCATAAAAATTTGAAAGAGGACCACGTTGCATGGGCTCGTTGAATTCCAGAAAATTCATGTGCTCCAGTGCCCATACTGCAATAAATATTTAAATTGTAGCGGAAACAATACGATAACATTTGAGAATAAAAGATGGTAATAAAAAACTAAAACGTACCGCAAATAACGTTGGACAACTGAGATAACCCCTGCTTTGAAATTTATCCAGGGACACAAGCAGTTGTCCTAGAACAAGTGGTACAATGGACAGACCATTGAGAGCTTGAATCAATATGGGCACAACTGCCAATGGACACATTCCACAACCATTGCTGAAGAGGAATTGGCCGGTAAAAGCCACCACAAAAGCTCTACCCCTAACGATGGGATTAGGGTGATCACGCAAGTCCTCACAAATCCAACGCACATTTAATTCCGAGTCGTTTATCAGATCCATGGCTTCATCTTCAGATATACAGAGGAACTTGGCTAAGTCTCTGGGAACTATAAGGGGTTCAATAGGCGGTAGGACTATTTTATTCTTCAGTTTATGATCAAAGAAGAACAAAAATTCTTCAACGACTGGACATAAATCACAATCATTGATTCAGAGCACCCGTATTTCTTTCCTCCAGAACCCTGCAAGGTAATTAGGAATAGATTCTGGAATCTCTATTTTGGCCAAATGAACTATCTTCTCAAGACCAAACTCCTTTCCAATTTTCCAGTCCGAGAGTGGTAAATGCCATAGCCAGTCACAAACTAGCGTCGCCGCCATTGTGAACTAGTGCAGGCAACAAATGCAAGACTATGAGGTTAATTTGCAGAATCCTGTATAATGTACAGGGGATTTCAAATTTATGTATGTGTCTGAATTAGTGAAATAACAGGGGATGTTTACGGCATGCTGATTAGTCCAAGGCTTTCAAATCTGATTGAATACGACATGCAACTGATTAAAAGGCACAATATCCGTATCTGTTACGCCATCCACCGCTATGTGAAAATGTAATCCATAGTTCCCAACTCTCCATATCTATTATACATAGCAAGTTTGCAAGATTCAATAGCACCAAAACTGTGTGGTGTTCAGTCAGGAATATTAATTGAAGTTCAAATGTCTCAATTCGAACAATGGATTTCTAAGAACTAACTGTGGGCGTTCCTGACATGCAACAAATTGGTACAATGCTTTCAGCTGCGATAAAAATCGTTTGCCACATGCAGCCAATTAAAAAGAGCAACATAAGATTCTTGCAGCTTCAGACTAGTAACAAAAAAAAAAACCACGAAATTGTGATGGTAAAATCATGAAACCATTTTTGGAAGCTTCTTAACAAAAGTGAAGTATCAAAAGCATGAAACCAAACAAAAATCGAAAGATATTCTGCCAGTTACCATACCAAGGAAAAAAAAGGCTAATAAAGTAGCAAATCCATACTACCATAACTAATTTAATCGTCAAAAACCTTCAACTGTTTTTGCATGTATGTCTAATAGCTATTTGTGGCCTTATGAACAAATATGGTGGCATAATATCAGTTAGAGTAGATGGATGAGGTAGTTTTTCTCACCTTCAAACTGAGATTGCCCTTTTAGAAATCACTAAGCGCAAATCCGAAGGACAATTGGCAGGATGATGATATAAATACTGATGTCGCCTGCTTTGCGATGATCGTAGCTGCTTTTGGTGAAAGATTCATAGATAGATTTTCAGTTTCAGGGAATACCAAAGGTCTGTGTTTAAAAAAATAAAGCTACAAAGATTTGGTTTTAGGGGATAATACCAAAGGTCTGGGCTTTAAAAAATAGTTTCACATTTTTTAAGAAAGTTAATTAGTAGACCGCACCTCAAGTGCATGTAGAGAAAATTGCAGCATGCTAGATTTATGCGTATCTATTCTCCACAAAATGCATTGACTATGATGGTGCGGTGGTGTTTGACCACTAATTATGGAGTGTAAAAGATACACCAGATCAATGAAATCAAATATGATTCCATTTCAACGGTGATTGTGCGTGTTTCTCGTATTTTCTTCCTTCTTCTAATATCAAAAAGTTTGTTTATTTGGGAAGGGTTATCACATCACCCAACCTTTCATCATTAATACTCGTTTCTCTATACGCTCAATTGTTTTGTAGAGTCTTATCATGTAACCGCTTCTCCATGCATACACTCAATTGTTTTGTAGAGTCTTCTCTTGTCTCCCGTCAGATATATAAAGTCTTCTCATGTCTTAAACGATTCATGTAAGATATAACTGAACTCCATAACTAACACTAGTATTAAAGCAAACACCCATTACAAAACCGTTCCAACCGACGACTTCTTCTTCTCCATTAAGAGCATTTTTAGACATCTAAACTAGAAAAAAGAAATGGCATACTGTCACGAATATGCAACAAAGGAATGGCACGCACGGTTCAGTAGAATGTTAATCGGGAAATTCACCGACGAAGACTTCACTATTTCTCCTGCATTGATGAAACAACACATGTGTCAGACGTACAACGTTGTTGAAGTTCGATTTTATCATCCCCCGGGAAGCAGGAAGAATTACTACGTCTTTTATTTCTCAAACCACAATCTATGGTTACAGATGATGCGGCAGCTGCCACGACCCACTCAAATTCAGGAAGAACCTTTCTGGATCAAGGATTTTTGGTGGGGAAGAGATATCTTCGGCATGGATTGGACTACACCACCACATCACTAAGGATTATTTGATCTAGGTGTTTATTTCATTAACTGTTAGTATCTCCTTGCTTAGTAAATTTCAACTTTATTCTTGTTTGAGGGCTAGACATGTTGACACCAGCATTTTGACACTGTCAATGATTCTGATTGCTTCTACAACTTCCCATGAACCTTAAGGTGTGTACCAAACGTCTGGAAATCTCAAGGAAGGCTGAAACTTGGGATTGAGGCACTTGAGAGACTAGTACCATCTCCTACTAACTGGAATTTTCTCACAACTTCAAGTTTCTAATTGATTTTTGCAGTCTGTAAAATTTATGATCGATTCAAACCACTATATGTGAGAAGAAAGCGATTCATACTACGAAGCAACGAAATTCCGAACTCCACAATAGCAAATAAAGGTCGACAAACATTACAAACATGATCGACATACATTCATAGAACAGAAGGTGCACAATGATACAGAAGAGCATCGAAAACAAAAAAACAGGAAACTAATTTGCCATTAAAGAGCTCAACAAAGTGTGGAATTCGGCGAAGATAGAAGAACGCAACTGTTGGATTTTAGGAGTAGTTGTACCCCCTCGATCCCTCATGATTGTCTCATTTGTTCCATTTGTTCCCAGAGCTCGAGAATACCCAACTGATGAACTGCAAAGTCAACAAACTCTTGTAGTTCATCTGCAGTAAAATCATCAACATATTTTTTTCCAGCACCTATATCAGTGTCGTCTTCTGCACAAATCTTCGACCAACGTAAATTCTTCCCAGCATCAGAAACCTGCTTGTCCTCTTCGCGGATGCCATTCGCATAATTAATCAATTTTTGTAGATCATCAAATGACAATCTACCAAGAATATCTTTGGCTTCTTGTAGGGAACTTGGTTTAGTCTTCTCCATTATTTCAACTCTCTTCTTTTTCTTTCCAACCTCACACAACTGATTACTTGATACCCTCTTCACCATTTTTGAACAAATGTTGTTATAGAAGAATACTAAGAATACAACTGGTCAGTGGGAACGGAATGCAAGTTATAACAAGCAAAGGTTAAACTTCTTATAACATAAAGTTTTTGGGAAGTTGCTATGACCGAGACCACCTCTCTTATAATAAAAAAATTAAGGCTGTCAATTCAAAAATTATAGAAAGGAATCTCAAAATAATTATGAAAATATCTATGCCCTGTCTAAGAAATCAATCAGATGGATACTCTTATATAGCCAACCTATTGTTTGGTGATTTGCAGACTCTAGTGATTTGATAATTCAATGAAACATGACAACAACTTTAACACAAAGGCCACATAAGATATGGAAAATCTTGTGCATTTTTGCCCATGAATCCAGACAAACCTCTGGTTTTCTAAGAAGAAAACACGATGTCATTGATGTATGTTTAGAAGGTACAGTTATCTATCTAAATCGATACAACAATGAATTATACCCTTAACCTAAATCTACACAGCATGAATGAGTTAAAGAGAAACAACAGCAAAGATAACAATTTAGAAAGAAAAAACGAAAACAAAAACAAAAGATTATAACACCACCATGTCTTAGTATCAACCAACAATAAAACAAGAAAAAAAAAGAAGAGAAAATAACATATCCGGTTACCACAAATAAAAGAAGATAAAACCTTACTCGTCAGGATCAAGACCAACTCCTATGCACTTTGAACCTTTAAAGTTCCAGCAACAGACACCTTGTGATCTAGAATTTGAAGCTTCTGGTGACTGCAATCCACTTGATCTCAGATACTATTTCCTGCTCTGGTGCTTGTTCTGGATCCAAGTTGATCACCTCTGGTTCTGGTGCAGCTGCTTGTGCTGGTATTATTTCCTGCTCTGGCGCTTGTTATGTTCTAGCTCTTTCACTTGCACTAATACCACCGTCGACCCATTCAGGCACATGATATGGATTCCTGACAACTGGTACACCATTACACTCGTGATCTTCGTCCCACCATCTTGGCTTATTGGACCTAGAAGAAGAAAAAGACAACCAAGTTCCATCCAAACCTTGCTTGTACATCTGACCATTGTTTTTGATCACATGTTTTCTGATGATTGCCCTGCAAGGATTATTAACATATTCTGCCCTGCAAGAATTATTAACAAAATCTGGATTAAGCTTGGGATTGTTCATCTTAAATGAAGAAAATGAGGGGAAGAAAAAAATACTTTTACTTGACTGAGGAATTGAAAATGAACAAAATAAAACAATTTACTGAGGATTTTAAATAATCTGACCTTTGGTTTACCCCCAATGCAGCAGTAAATGTTTTCACCTGCCTAATAAGTAACCCATATTCTCAAAGCAACCACCCCCATCTGTATCAAAATAAAATAAAATAAAATAAAATAAAAAAGCAACCAGCCCCATCAAATCAAATTAAAACCCAATTAAACTCTTTCACAAGTTACACACCCTTCAATGCTTATCCCTTGGCTTACCCTAACCCAGCAGTTAATGTTTCAATTAGCCTCCCAACCACACCAACACCACTCTTTAATACCCCAACCACAGAGAACCATTGCCAAAATCTGAAAAGCAACCCACCCTGGTCCATGATTTTTCCAACAAAAGAGATTTGCAAAAATCCAAAAAACTAAGCCCTGCAATTATTGGAGACTTCCCTTTTTTCATTGCGTAGAAGGCAACATATAAAGTTGCGGCTGGTAAAGTATACATAAACAAAGCCGTAAGTTAACGAGGATTCAAGTTCACAAATGTCACTAGCTTGAGCAATAGTCAAGTGGTAGGGTGAATAAGCATGCATGGACTCATTCGACAATCATGCATGGACTAACTACCTAAACGGCAAAAAGGCGCACTCAGTTTCGCCAGTCCTCGGCTTCTACTTCTTCATTACCAGCGGGTGATAACAAGAAAAGAAGAAGAAGAAGAAGACTGCCAGACTGAGAACAACAATTATCTGCTGCACTATCATTACCTAAAGTATAATGCAACACTCAATTGATTGTTACCGGTAGGGTTGTCGAGGCCCTGGCTTATTGAGTTAAGACCATCTGCAAATTCACACCATATACTTATCTAAATTAAACTGAACCCTTTATCCATTTAAGTACCACAAACAATACTAACATCATTTGTATGACAGAAACCTAAGTTTTATCATAAATCAGAAAACCCTTTACACAAAAACCTGAATTTTATCATATTTCAGAAAACCCTTTACCCAAAAACCTGAACTTTATCATAAATCAGAAAACCCTAAAAGGAAAAGGTGAAATTTATACCTGATTTTGTATCTCTTCCTCACACCATAGACTTATCCAAATTAAACTGAACCCTTTATCCATTTAAGTACCACAAACAATACTAACATCATTTGTATGACAGAAACCTAAATTTTATCATAAATCAGAAAACCCTTTACACAAAAACCTAAATTTTATCATATTTCAGAAAACCCTTTACACAAAGACCTAAACTTTATCATAAACCAGAAAACCCTAAAAGGAAAAGGTGAAATTTATACCTGATTTTGTATCTCTTCCTCCTGCAATAACTCTTGGCTTAACCCTAAAAAGAAAAGATGAAATGAAAATATCAATCCAAAGATTTGAAAAAAAAAACAAATCAATAGCAAAAATGGATGAAACGAAACCCTAAATACTTACACGATGCTCTCAGGGAACCCTCAATGAGAAAAGAAAAAAAAAACACTAACTATCGCTCCATGGAAGAAGAGAAAAGAAAATGCGGAAAAAATGAGGAGAGAATTTGGTTGTTTTACAGGGTTTGGTCGACTGTCAATGGAAACTAGGAAGTCATTTGACTGGGCGGAAATAGATTAATAAGGTTTCAAAGTCTTGGGTGAAAATAAAACCGAGTCAGGCCACCTTAATGAGCTGATTTGTTTCGCCTGACTGACTTTTCATTTCATTTTCATTCCTTTGATTTTTCATTACTAGTTAATTATAACCCATCCCTAGATTTGAGTCATATAGGGATGGCACAAATTGGCAACCACAATTCTGGTAGATTTTGTCTCAACACGCGGTAGCAACTCCATAATGCAAACACGTTTCCTTGCTCTTCGAAATTGAGGGCTGATGCCATAGCTTCCTGCATATTTACAAATCAAATTATAAAGTAGCCATACAAAATAAATCACAATAGAAGATAAAAAATACTCACTACTTGTTCATCGTTCCATCCCCATTGTTCTTCGACGACTTGGCGCATGTAGTAATGCAAGACAAGACAGCGGTTCTTGATCCTTGCAAATCTGACGCTAAGTGATTTGCATGTTCTTTCATTGGGGTTTCTTCCGCTAGCAGTGTAAAAGGTTTGAAAAATCCTTTCCCAGAACTCTTTTGCGGTTGTTGCACGAACGGTGACGTACGCATTGGTAAGAGCACGATCTTCAGCTTCAGTAAACCTCGAACTCATATCTTCAGCAAACTTCGAAAATATTGATGGATGGTGGCCAAAGAAGAAGAGTACTCTTATATAGAAGAGATCTCAACGTCTAATTGTAAGTAATTGCGAGATCTTCTCTCTCGGTGTAATTGTTTGCCATATCAATTTTGTGATGAGAAACATTTGAAAATTTGAATTCAATTTATTTCTTAATATGTAGTATGAAATATACATCCCAAAATTAATAAGTAAATTTGTTATACGCATCCAATGTGGTGATGTACGTGTATGTAGTAATATGAATATTTTGGAATATATGGCGCATACATACACGTGAGGATCAGATCATATGTAGTATGAAATATACATCCCAAAATTTTAGTTACCATTAAACAATCGAAATTAGGGTATACCTTTGAGAAAATATTGGAATATACGGAATTAAATGAAATATACACGTAAGGATCTTAAATGAAATATACATTCCAAAAATTTAGTTACCATTAAACAAACGAAATTAGGGTATACCTTTGAGAAATTGATATAAATATTGATCCAAGAGGCCATAAAAGCCACACCATCATTATAGTTGAGAGATATATCAGACGAGAACAATGAGTTCAAACAAAAGAAATATAAGACAGTTTATTGAGCTAGAGGAGAGAAGTGCCAAAAGTTCAAACAAAAGAGATGTAAAACATTTTCCTTTTCTTGAGCCAGAAGAGAGAAGTGCCAAAAACCCTAGGCGAAGTGCCAAAAACCCTAGGCGAGAATATTTTCTTAAAGAAGATAAGACAGACCTACCCGCTGCTCTGCCAAAAAAATTAACGATCACAATGACAATAAGCGAGGTGTTTTGCATCCCTGATGTCCCACTTGAGGCTGAAATACGTGCTCAAATCAATGGTGTTGAGGTTCCTGCAGTCATCAGAATTGATGATGTAGAGAATGGTACTCCCACATCTGCTGAAGTCAAATATGAATGGGGTTCTCCTTCTGAAGGTTTTGCTACTTGGCATGACTTCGACCTCACTTGCAAAGAGGAAATAGATGCTCTGCTAAAAAAATTAACGATCACAATGACAATAAGCGAGGTGTTTTGCATCCCTGATGTCCCACTTGAGGCTGAAATACGTGCTCAAATCAATGGTGTTGAGGTACCTGCAGTCATCAGAATTGATGATGTAGAGAATGGTACTCCCACATCTGCTGAAGTCAAATATGAATGGGGTTCTCCTTCTGAAGGTTATGCTACTTGGCATGACTTCGACCTCACTTGCAAAGAGGAAATAGATGCTCTTTACGATTTACTATCTCCAGCAAAAGAGTCTAATGAAGATGTTGGTGATGTTTATGATGACTTGTGTGTCCCAAGTGGTATGTAGTTCTCTCGGTTCAAAGAAGAAGGCTTGAAGTTTCAATGGGGATACCATTAATTTAATTCTCTTATGACTCTTAATAAAATGTTTCATTCATTTTTATCTTTTAGGTCTTGATCAGGTTATAAAGCAGTATGCAATGGGCACTGCCCTACTTTCACGTTTTAATAAAATGAATGAGTATCTTTTATATTTGGTGGAATACCAAACCAAGTTTTTTTTCTTTTAATAACATAGATTTTATATATTGATTGAGAATAAACTTATTGATCGAGAATAAACTTAAGAACCATTCAATGGAGACAAATATTCCTATAGATATTTAAGTTAGTCAAAATCAAGTCTTTAAAGACTTGCTGGTGTTTTAATTAAGGTGCCATTAAAAGAATAACTGAAATTACATGTATTTTTATTTATTGATTGAGAATAAACTTAAGAACCATTCAATGGGTTTTTTTCTATAGATATTTAAGTCAACTTAGTCAAAGTCAAGACATCAAGGACTTGCCGGTGTGTAATCAATGTCCCATTAAAACAATAGAACTAAGCCTTAAAATCTCAATAAATTTAGGGTTGGGTCAAACAAAAAACATTCATAATACAAACCTTTTTTTTTTTGATGTAAGTCATAATAATAATATAATATAATATTATTAATAATACAAACCGATTCATACAAAAGTAACTACTGATAAAACACATCAATATATACAAGAGGGTGCTGATAGTGCTGATAGACATGTCCAACTGAAATTGCAAAGTGACGAACTACAAAAGAAAAAAAAAACGGCCGAGCAAAATAACTACACAAACTAAACAAAATAACACAAAGACAAATAAATAGCTCCACAAAAAAGAAACCGGTGTGTAATTAGGGCTTTAGGACTCAATAATCCTACCCACATGATGATGATGATGATGAGCCTTCAGACTTGGTGGGACTGTACGATAATCTCACCCTCCTTGTCTTCATCACTGCTGCTGTCGACAATGTTAACGATGTTCTTGAAAGGCCAATCGTCATGATCAGTTACATCCTCAGACTCGCCATCACTAGAAGCACCATATCTAGCCATATTCCAGTAATAAAGCTCGGGGTCTGAATCATGATCACTTTCACCCTTATACTCATCATCAGATTCATCACTGGAAGCACCATGACCTGAATCATTATAGTCTTCATCGGAAGAGTACTCATCGAGATCATCTTCTTCTTCTTCTCCAACCAAAGAAATTGACAACTCTGTTGGAAGATACGAGAAGTAACCAACGAGTTCCCCTTCTATGATTTTAAATCGGAACCCTGTCCAAATATTGACAATTCTAGTTTCTACATCTTGATTAGTAGAAGACATTTTGATCTTTTTCTTTTCCTCGTATCTTTAATCTTGACTTTCTCTAAACCCTAGCTATAAGACACATCTTTCTGTTTTTATAGCCAGACAAATCATACCATGTCAAAATGACACCCAAACACCTTCCCCCCACCTCATTTATATGTCACACGGCCACAAAACCCAAACCCTAATGACACCCTGCGTGTCATGACCAGAACTCATATTTGTCATGCACGTGTGCACTTGGGCAACAATAAAACCACCAAGCCATTAACCGTGAAAATCGTATCTTCTTTGATCTTTTTAAACGCAAATTCTCACTCTACATCATTTTATTTCCCTTCTTAAAACTACTCTCCCCCACCCCATCTATATGTCACATGGCCACAAAACCCAAACCCTAATTACACCCTGCGTGTCATGACCAGAACTCATATTTTTCATGCACGTGTGCACTTGGTCAACAACAAAACCACCAAGCCATTAACTGTGAAAATCGTATCTTCTCTTTGATCTTTTGAACTTAACAAATCTACGAGTAAGCGAGATTTACGACTTACAGCTGTCATCCAAATTCACCTACTCTGTTTTAGGAGTAGTTTTTACGGAGTACCACTTTTCTTCTTCAAAGTAAAATTTAGTCAAGCTAAGTACTGATACACTTTGCCTATCTTGTCAAATCCCATTCATTCTCATGCCTATCCACATTAGCAATCCAAAAAAACAAAACCACCGAGCCATCATGAACCGTGTGGGAAAATAGTTCCTTATGTAAAATATGGGTAGTTTTTTTTTTTTGGTACATCAATATGGGTAGTATTGATATCCAAGATATTTCTTTCAGAGAAAATCAAAAAAGCAAAATACATCCAAGATGTATTTTATGTTACCAGAAATTAGCAGCATCAACATACAAGACCAAACTAAGTACTACATTGACTAGCTACTACCTTACATGCATAAATGAAGTATATAAATTTTATCAGATTCCTGACCGAGAGAATATGCACGAGACATCTGATTCAAATTATGTGTTTGATTTTCGTTTCGAATGTTAAACTAGCTTATTGTAAATGTGAATTCAATTTATTTCTTAATCTGAAACATGGAAACATAGTAAAGTTGATATAAAAAGACAAATGTCACAACAATATTGGATGGTATAGAGGGTACACCAAGGTTTTGGTCCAGAGGATTTGGAACCATGCTATAGCTACTAGTTATACAAGTTTTTGAAGGGAGGCGTGAATCCTCAAAATTACTAGTTTTTGCAAAATTTTCTAATATTATCCCTCTAGTAAAAATTGTAAAAAGGCAAATATTGTAATTAAAATTTTTAATTGCTATAGAGTGTAGCATAGGACAATATGTACTCTACATTATGTATTTTGTTTGGTCGGCCTAGGACCATAGCTATAATTGTCCATGATCCTGAGATAGATTTTATTTTGTACTCCATGCAAATCATAGTACAACTTGAAACCCAAAATATAGGCACATTACAAGTGCTCTAATGTGATATGGCTTTGTTTAAAAGTGCTCTAATGTGATATGGCTTTGTTTCTATGTTGTTTGTGTGTGCTACCAACCATGGCCCCACCATGGGAGTTATCTATCACTAAGTTCCGCATGACACATAGACACATTTCAATGATTGAATGTGTCAAAAATATAGGCATATTTTTAGTTTTTTTTTACCATTTTAGCCTTATGGGACCACTTTTCTCACATCTTCTCTCTCCTATTAATCTTAACCCCTTTGGTGACAAGTGTCATGGGGACCATTTATCTTAACCCCTTTGTTGACATGTGTCATGAGTATAATTTTGCTTAACCAAGTGTCAAGGGTAAATAAGAAAAAATAAGAAAAAAATAGTTCTAATGATTGGTTTCTTAACATCCTTATTTTTTTGTGAAAACTAAAATGTGCCTATGTTTTAGAAACGGAGGGAGTACAGTAAAACCAATCATGTTTGGATTTTTACAAAATTATAGTACTCCAGTACTAACCTCATTAACACTTCTTATATTACAGACGATGCTTCTCGTATTATTCCTAACCGAAGTGTACCAAGACGAAGGTGGTTTAGAGTATTGCAAATTAGGGAGTGGTTTTGTGTTCAGACGAAGATTCTTACTCAGAGTATATTAGTCGAGATTTTTCGCAGATGCACAAAACCTGGCGATCATGTATTATTCCTACTGGAGTATCAAAATAATTCGAGAATCTTCGTCGAAGCACCAAACCTAACGATGTTTCTCATACCTACTGGAGTATCCAAAAAAGTCGAGAAACACAAAAATGACGATGTTTCTCATATTATATTCATACCACCAAAACACAAAACCTGACGATTTTTTCTCATATTATTCCTTCTGGAGTATTACAAGAAGTTGGGAATCTTCGCTGAAGCTCCAAACTAATCGATTTTTTCTCATATTATATTCATACTGGAGGTTTGGAATCTTCGCCGAAACACGAAACCTGACGATGTTTCTCATATTAATCCTACTTGAGTATTCCGACCTTATACCATTTTTTCGGTCTTTTTTTTCGTACAAAAATTGAGTAACTTTAGTTTACGGTATTTGTGGCCATGCAATAGTCCACATGAATTGTTGTGGTGAATGATTTCGTAAGATATTGTTGCAACAATTTCAATTATTTTAATTAATTAATAGCAAGCACATGATTAATGAAGTGTGAAAGGGGTAATGCTTGGCATTGGAAATTGATCAATCAATCATACGAGTAGTACTTATATATCTTTGTATTGGTTTAGTTTTAGTCTCATCTTGCAATTCAAGCTAGAGAGATTAATGAAGTGTGAAACGGGTAATTCAACTGGTAAGTCTTAAACATGCACGGTCATGCAATAGTCCAAGTTCAGACTCTACGACTGTCATGTTTCCCAAGCACATCATTCTGGCCTAGACTATATTTAGAGTAAATCCTATATTTCCCCTTTTTTGATCACTAGTACTAGTTCAGGTGAATATCACTGATCAATCCAACCCCGATCACCCATTAGGATCACCTGAATAGCTTTGAGGTAATGTTACCCACTCTAACTGAAAATGACCTCCGTTAAAAAGACATATTAGTATGATGGAAGCGGGACACCACTTAATGATAACCTTTTTTTTCATCTTTTTGATCGGGCAGAATATTCTATAATACTACATAAACCCAAAAATCTGTTCATATCCAAAAGTGATTTTGGATTTTGCAAATATAGTGCCTAGATTGGGAAAAGGTAAAATATTTCCCCAATTGTCCAAACATGATCTATGGATCAGGGAGAATTACTTGCGATCATGTGCATCAATGTGACCATAAAAAAAAATATTCTCGGTAAAAAAATGGTTGCAAATCTGTTGTACCAATATTTTGGTGTGCCCACCTAAAGTATGACAGATTTCTTTCCCAATTAATCAGTATATTTGTAAACTTAAATGTATACGGTATATTCTTTCTATAGTTATCTTTGTAAATCAAGAAAGATTGAGAATGAAAATCCGAAACTTTATGTTTTAACTTATCTTCATCGTCCTTTTGATTTATTTGCTTTTCAATAAAATAAACACGTTTCGTTAAAATTGAAACTGAAAGTAACTCTGTATTTGTATTTCCTCAATCTAAAAAACACTAGTCATCATTTTATTTATTTTTGAAGTTTTTTTTTAAGACTGATTTTTTGAAGTTGATTGGCAAAAGAAATTCAAGCACATTTGGCTCATCTAGCTATTGGCACAGATGATATGCACATTTGGCTCATCTAGCTAAAAGACAAATTCAAACAACTTGTTTGCAAAATCATAAACAACATACTAATAGCATTAACATTTAAACCATTCATCATTACAACCATCTGAAGCAACTTCGCATCATTGCTTCCTAACATATCCAACCTAAAACCCCAACAGAAGTTCTTCAAACAAACAGCAAAACATTAAAACAAAAACTAGGGAAAAAACTTAACACCAGCTACGTACTATCAACATAAGCAAAAGAGAAGATAAAAGCGGCCGCAACCAAGCTGATTTCACAAACAGACTCCACTAATTTGTTAAGAACCCTGAACAACAAAACACAAAATTAAGAGGGTCAGAGAAAGACTAATGACTTCCTGAAGAGGTCTGTTACGAGAAAAACTAGTAATCCTCGGCACCATCATCATCATCATCATCAGAGATTTCACCCAACATGTAGTAAAAGTCTTCAGGATCAACATTCTCATCATCAGTGGAGACTGGAGTTCCATAACCCTTTCTCTTCTTCCTTTTCTCCTCTTCATCCTCATCTTCTAAATCATCTGACTTTTCAGATTCGTCTGTATCCCCCTCATCATCTGAGAGATATTCATTCATGGTCCTGGAGAAGATGTGAGGATATTGGTGCTTCTCTATCCAGTATAACCGGAATAGTCTCTCCCTCAGCTTTGCTTGATCCTCATCTTCACTGTCTTCTTCAGTTTCACTCCTGCGATGCTTCCAATACCCATCAGCATCTCCCCCAGTCTTTCTTATCTTCCTTGCTTCCCTTTTCTTTAACCATTTCTTGAACTCCGGTGCATGATCAATCATCCTCCGGAGAAATTCCTCCCTATCTTTCTTGTTCTTTAACTGACGGTTTAATTCCTCGACTAAACTCTCCATGAGAACCACATGGAGTTTCTTGGCAAGATCTCTTACCCACCTATAATAATCTTCAGCACCATTCTTTGGGTCAGTCTTCTTTGGATCATTCTTCTTGTTCTCAAAATTTTGTGAATCCCTTGCCATCTCCTTATTTTTCCAAAAACCTCACTTTCCTCTATTTTGGGTAATTTTTTTTGTTTTTGATTTCCTTACTAACTAATGTGGCCTTTTATAACCGGCCGAAGACTGCCACATGGCCTTTTCTGATCAACCTTTCCATCTCCACACGCAACTTCATCACATGCATCATAATTTCATTTTCCTTTCCCAATGCCCATTTTTTCTTCTCTAGAAGATACTCTGTATCACGCGTCAAGGCACTACCATTCAAGCTTTAAATAAGATTACCACTATTTTTAAATGAAATTAATGAAGCTCCACCACTATTTTGCAACTTCGAATATTTTATGTTTGCCTTAGCAATTGTTTATTTATTTGATCATTAGTAGTTCTCTTTAATGTTTTTTTTTTTTTTTTTTGAAGGAACAAGGGGCATTAAAACCCCTAATTTCATTAATAATAAAACATAATTAGAGTACATAGTTTTCAATTACATCCATAAATCTAGTAAGACATTATCAGTACAATAATCTTGAACTAATCCAAGACAAAACTCTATACTAAACATTGCTTTATCTCACATCTACGTGGATAGCCTGGTGGTTCTCTGGTCGGCCAGTTCTCAGTTGGTCATGGGTTCGAAGTACAAGTGGGACCCCAACTTATGGTTGATCACTGAAGTACTGAATTACCTAAAAAGATCCGTTTAAGATACCATAAGGTGGACCCTCATGAGGGTAAAACAATAAATTGATAATATTTGATTTTTCCCATCCAATCATACGAATATTCTTACTCAAGTTTGCCAAAAATGGACCTGTTTAAGGTTTCTTCAAAGATTCAACCTTAGATTTGCCATAAATGGGTACGCTCGGTGTTTGTTTTTCCATGATTGTTTGTATTTTAGTCACATGCGACCCTTAAAGGTCCAACCTGAAAAGTGAAGTTAAGTCGTACATAAGTAATGGGTACAGAAGTCTCCTTTTCTCGCGATAGGCCTTTTTCTCCGAAGCACGAGATGAACGTATCTTCCTGCCTTTGTTGCCCATTAAGTGGACTGAGTGACACCATTGAGAGGCTTCAGTGAAGGTCGCATTCATGTATGAGAGGTTCTAAATCTTTTTGTTATGTCCAAAGCAAGATTGTATGAGAACATATTACCTATTTTGCAGGACTAGAAAGTCCCGTCGGGGCCTCACATTACGGACATATGACTTTCTAAACACCGGGAGAGGCTCAAAGAGACTCGACGTAAGTGGAAAATAATTGATTGCTGAGCCATATTAGGTAGGAAACTCTAAGTACGGTTCTAAGGAAGGAATCATAAGTCCAAGAACGACTTGGTACTAAAACAAGGAAACACATACTCAATGAAGGAAGGAAAAATGAATGTCCAATGCTTATAGAAGCACATGCACACGACTGAAGAAGATACTGGCGTAGAGTATGGCAAATAAGGGAGTGGTTTCGTGTTCACACAAAGATTCTGACTCACAATATATAAGTCGAGATTCTTCGCAGATGCACAAAACCTGACGATCCTGTATTATTCCTAACAGGGTATCAGAATAATTCGAGAATCTTCGTCGAAGCACGAAACTTGACGATGTTTCTCATATTATTCGTACTGGAGTTTTATTTTGTTGCATACAAAAAACCAATTAGTTTAGTACTCGTATCATATAACGTGTACAATCACATTTATAAGCCCCACCCCTATGCAGATTAATCTAGAAATTGTGACTTACCTTTTTATCCTGCTCCCTCATACATGTTGTATCCGTTTCTTATGTCCTACTGTTACATACCGGAAATTCATAATTCTTTATAGATCCTCCTAATTTCTTGCTAAAAACTAGTGAAAATTGTTAGAGATATAGGAAAGTATACATCGATATTTTGGCAAAAAAAAAAATCCCAAAAATAATAGAGATAACAACCGAATATTCTCTTTGATTTATTGAGTGGAAATCTAAAAATTAAGGAAACTAACCAAACACTTTTTTGGCGGGATGAGAATCAAAGGAAAATTCTTAGAGTGCGATAATTCCCGCCAGGTGTTTTGGCTCAATTTTAAAAATTAAGTTTTACTTTAAAACTCGATTTTAACTCTTCTTTTTTCCGAGGGGTTAAAACACAATTCATCTCTTTTCTCTGGCTAGTTATAATACTGGTATTATTTCTTCAACCAATTCCCGATTCAATACAAGTGATATCTCATATCATGTTCTTTTATACATGCTGTTGATTTTCTGTTTTGATTTTGTTTATTTCTTTTGGAAAACGGCGATGGCGAGTAACCAGAATATTGTTTGCCCTATTTATATTTTATTTCATATAAACGTGATACATCTAAAATTTTCTTTTAATTGTTGCAAGAATTTACACACATATATTGTTTTTTGAACGCACTTGTTAGATCTTAATCAACATAAGCTCATATTCCTAACTTTGTTGTATGTGCACAGTTTAGGTTATGGCAGAAGATGAGGTTTTCAATATGCTTGTCAATAGACCAGGATTCAATAGATTCCTCGACGACTTGGTCAGAAGAAAAGTTGGACTGCGAGGGTTAGAATGGAAGTATGTTACCCAGGAGGCAAGGGATAACATGTGGAAGAGGATACAGGCAAGCAACTACTGATTTCTACAACTAATACTCTTCCCATCTTTATTCATCATTTTTGTTATGTACCTGTTCCTAACATGCCATAAAATATCATTGTAGAAATATTATGATATCGACGAGTCTACAAGGAAAAAAACGATGAATATTCTCCGTGAAAAACTGCGAGATTTCAGAATGAAATTGTATAACAAGTTTATAGCTCCCAATCCGCATAAAGAAAACCTGGAGCTAATAGTTCCCAAAATGTACAAGACGTTTGTGGATCGAGTATCATGGGACCATTTCGTGGAATATAAACTTTCAAAGATATCTAAGGTTAGATTTTTCTGTTTATTGTCTTTTTTTATTTGTCTAGTCTAAGACACTGATGAGAAACCTTTCTCTAATTTTTAGTCAAGTTCTATCTGCTAAAGACCAAATATATTTTGATTATTCTTTTTGTCAGACTCAGGCTCTGAACAAAAGAGCAAGAGGCATGAATAGGCTCCCCTCGGAACTCACTACTAAGATGCTATCTTCCCTACCAACATCAGAAAGTGTTCTCGACTGCAAATCCGTGTGCAAGGAATGGCAGGCAGCACTTGCGAAACACAGATTGGGTCTCTTATGTGCAGCCTCCACTATGCCTCAACGTATGGAGGTATTTTTAATGCCTAAAAAAATCAACCATGGACAAACCGGCAGCATTGGCCCAATAGATTTTCACGCAAATGTTACAACACACAAATATCTCTCCCCAATTCTTGTTGGCTCATGCAATGGGCTGGTATGCTTTGGATTACCACACAACAATATTCACGATCCAGTTTATATTATGAATCCATTAACTGGTGAACACCTCCACCTCCCAACACTTGTATATCCTTTTCCATGTTATTTTGATGTGAAGGCCGGCTTCGGGTACTGTGAGTCTACTGGTGAATATAAAGTTGTGAGAACCTATGACCAGGGGAA
Source organism: Papaver nudicaule (assembly GCA_023529015.1). Lineage (NCBI taxonomy): Eukaryota > Viridiplantae > Streptophyta > Magnoliopsida > Ranunculales > Papaveraceae > Papaver > Papaver nudicaule. The sequence continues at coordinate 9,013 of JAJJMA010204126.1, read as the reverse complement.
AATCCAAGTGTACACTCTTGGCGATGGTAGGGGTTGGAGAAACAAAGATGACTTTCAGTACAAACTAGATGAGTTGTCTGGTATATTTGCACATGGGCGTTTATTTTGGCTCGATCGCTCAGCAAAATTAAGGATTATATCTTTCGATTTGCATACTGAGATCTTCAAAACAGTATCACCACCCCCAATACAGATCCTTAAGAAGGTGAATCCCATTGTCGGGCTAGCAAAAATTGGACTGTCTTTATGTTTATATTATATGAGTCAGCATGGAGACGACATTACTCTCTGTTAGTGGTCACCCATTCTCGAGAAAAGAATCTGTTTGAGAGAAAATGCCAGATGTAGGGAAAGCAATTGGGTGAAACTGTGCACCATTGAATTGGGAAAGAAGGAACCGGACTTGATATATTATGTACCAATTGCACTTGGTACGAACAATATCTTATTGTTGTGGCGAATTTCAATGATGAGCAGGAAAAGTCTATGTCTTTACGATTTGAACACTAAAACTAACCTGATTATCTGGAAGCCTCGGCGTGAAGATCTACTAGAACCATACCTTCACATAGTACCTCACATGGCGCTGAATGTGTCATTGAAAGGCATTGGAGCAAAACACGACCCATGTTGTGAAGATATGCATAAAAAAACGCACTTCCAGGTGCATGAAATTAGTAGTATTCAAATGATGCAGGAGTATTTACATACCCATTGAGAGTTGAAAATTTTAAAGTATTGCTTCTTGTTGTGCACCCTTGTTAGCATATGTAATGTTCTGGTCTGAAAAGACAGCTTTTTATTTAGAGACACCATGCGGAAAGCTAGAGAAGTAATGTTTTAAATGATTTTTATTCCGGTAGCATATGCTAGCTTTGTCCAATATGGCTCAAAGTTCACTATTTAGCATTATTACTGTTGGATGGTTTTATTTCTTTGTATTAGAAAACCCAATGTGGATGTAGTTAGTATAATTTAACGGGAAAATGACACTTCTTTGTGACCTACCTTATATTTCCCAACAGTCGTGTGAAACAAACTGAACGTGCAAATGCTTCACTGATCCTATCTGTCAGGCATGTCTTTTCCCAACAGTCGTATGAAACAAACTGAACGTGCATACTGTGCATAACTGATTTTATCCGCCAGGCATGTCTTTTCCCAACAGTCGTGTCAAACAAGCCTTTTGGATTGCAAGTCTATATATGACCCGTGCCACTATCAGTGTGATGTACCATTTCTCCAGCAACCACAATGGATAACTTGCCCACACACTTGAATATCTTGCCCCAAGACTTGGTCCACGAGATTTTAGATTGCCTTCCAACTACACAATCAATTTTTGATAGCAAAGCCGTTTGCAAATAATGGAGAAGCATGCTCGGAAACAAAAGGATTGGGCTTCTTTTCAGTGCGGTTCCAAATAACAGACGACATGTTTTGTTGGATGAAGGCGATAGTACACAAATGTTCTACACAAAACATATTACAGAGGAAACCTTCCACACAGTAATAACTGGACAGATTGACCCTGAAACAGGAGATCACAAACATACTTTTCAAATTGTTGGCTCTTGTAATGGGTTAGTCTGTCTATATGTTCGGCATAAGTGCTCAGGAGATCCTATCTATATCATCAACCCAGCCACATGTGAGCAACTTATCCTCCCTGGAATATGCAGACATCCTACATATTTTTCTGGGGGAACTTCTGGCACCAGCCGAAATGTAATAGGGGGTTTTGGGTACTGCGAACATTCCGACGAATATAAGGTACTCCGTATTCATGAGGATTGCATGGTGCAAGTGTTCACCCTTGGGGACAAGAGGGGTTGGAGGCACACCGGTTACTGCCCGTATAGCTTTCTTTGTAAAACCGGTTTATATGCACAGGGCCATCTTTACTGGTTGGAATGGTGCTCCCGATCACAGAAGATGGAATTACAATCTTTTGATCTGAGTAGGGAGGAATTTAGGGATCCTAGTCTACCATCATATCACAACGAGGAGGGTTTATACATGGAAGAGAATGCCAGAGTTGGGATGATTCTATATGGACCCCGTTTGTGTGTTTACTACACTCACCACACGGTGGAAGGAGTTCGTGTAGATTCTTGGTTGGTGACCGAGGATAATACTTGGAAGATCAAGAAGAGCACACTACTACCATGGCTAGAGTACTCCAGTCCACGGTATGTGCCGATTGCTTTTGGAGATGATGATAAAATACTATTGTGGAAAAGGCGTCGTTTAATGTGTTACCATTCATCCACCGTAAATTTAGAGGAAATCGGGAGAGACATTCACCACCAGACATATATTGTGGTTACTCCTCACATGATGACCCATGTTTCTTTGATGGCTTTTGGTGGAAATCTGGTGGGCCCCGCTGTTCCTTATTGGCTTGAACGTGAGTTTGAAATTAAGTAGAGTATTTATTCAGAGTTGTTTTCTTTTTCATTTTACCCTCCTTTATAGCACATTATTAGTAATTAAAACTTGTTTCATTTCTCAATCTACTACCGCTTGTCTGTGTAATAAAATTTGATTGTTCTAAATGATACTACAAACTGGAATCTGTACGTTTACCAATGCCTTTTTTATCTTGTTCGTGGTACATTATGTTCGAGACATGTATATCGATATTTTGGGAAAAAATTGCCAAAATTTAATGGAGATATTCTCTCTGATTTATTATAGCTGGAAACTAAAATTTAGGGAAACTAACCATAGTTAGTTACACAAATCTAGAAACTTTCTCTTTAACAATTCGAAGATCAAAACCGTATAAAATTTCAACCAAAAACTTCTTTTTGGCGGGATGAAACAAAAATCCTCGAGCGGGATGATTCCCGCCTGGTGTTTTGGCTCCATTTTAAAGTTAAGTTTTACTTTAAAACTCGATTTACTTTATAACTCGATTTATCCTTTCTGAAACGTCTACTCCTAACTCATCTTCTTCACAGGGTTCATCTCTTTTCTCTGGTTGGTTCTAATACTGGTATTATCTCTTTAACCCTTTCTCGATTCAATACAAGTGATGTTTTAAAGGAAATAAAATGTTTGTTTTGACTAATAACTAATAATCATAGGTTGTTTCAATCCGGTTCTTGTATATCAAAATAATGTTCTAGGGTTAAGTTATATGCATCAATGGTACTTTTGCTCTTATATATTTCATATAAACCTGATACTTCTAAAATTTGATTTTTAATTGTTGCAAGAATTTAAACACAAGTTGTTTTGTGACCGCTCTTTTAGAAGTTAGTCAGTATATGCTCATATTCCTACCTTTGTTGTACGTACACAGTTTAAGTTATGGCTGAAGAGGACATTTTCCACGATATGCTTATCGAGGTAGAAGAAGAATACCCCGAGGACGGCAATATAATTGATGTGGTGGATGACGATGAGATACCTGAAGTAAGTTACTATGATCATAATTTTGATTTAAAAAAAATCTTAACCAAACGTAGAGCACCATTCAATAGATTCCTCCGTGACCTGGTCATGAGAGAAGTTGGACTCCCGGCATTAAAATTGAAGTATGTGACCCAGGAGGCAAAGGATAAAATGTGGAATGAGATACAAGCAAGCAACTACTGATTCCTACAACTATCATTATTCATCATTTTTATTTATCAATTTTGTTTTGTGCCTGCACTAACATGCCATTTAATATTACCCTAGAAATATTATGGCGCCGATGAGTGCGCAAGAGGAGAAACGATGAATTGTCTCGGTGTAATATTGCAAGAGTTCAGAAGGGAATTTCATAACAAGTACATAGCTTCGCATACCAAAATTTTGGAGCGGATGGATCCCAGAAACCAGAAGAAACAACATTGGAACTATTTCGTGACATATAAGCTTTCAGAATTCAAGGTTAGATTCTTTTGTTTATATATATATTTTTAAATGTTTTTCCGTACATCCCTGCGTGTGTATTTCATCATTAAATCGAACTCAAAGGAGGTATGACCAAATATATGTATAAATTTTGTTAACAGACTCAGGCTCTGCACAAAAGAGCAAGAAACATGAATAGGCTCACCTCGGAAATCACTAGTAAAATCCTGTCTTCCCTACCAACAACAGAAACTGTTCTCGACTGCAAATTCGTGTGCAAGGAATGGCAGGCAGCGCTCGCGAAACACAGATTGGGTCTCTTATTTGCGGTCTCTAGTGTACCTCACCATATGCAGGTATTTTTAATGCCAAAACAAATGAACCATGCCCAAACCAGTAGCATTGCCACAGAATCTCTTTACAGGGCATCGCACAGAAATTCCTGCCCAACTCTAATTGGCTCATGCAATGGGCTGGTATGCTTTGGGATACCACACAACGGTATTCATGATCCAGTTTATATTATGAACCCATCAACGGGTCAGCACCTCCACCTCCCCAAACTTGTAGGTCCTTTTATATATTGTTGTCGGGCAGGTTTCGGGTACTGTGAGTTTACCGGTGAATATAAAGTCGTGAGAACCATTGGCATGGGGAATTTCCAAGTGTACACTCTTGGCGATGGTCGGGGTTGAAGAAACCAAGAATTTGAATACAGACTAGATGAATCGTCTGGTATATTTTCACATGGGCGTATATTTTGGCTCGAAAACAGAAAGAAATTACGTATTGTATCTTTCGATTTGCAAACTGAGAAATTCGAAACAGTATCACCACCCCCAATCAAGATCCCTAGGAATGTACATCCCATTGTCGGGCTAGTCCAAATTGGACTGTCTTTATGTATATATCATATGAGTCAGCATGAAGGCAACGTTACTCTGTGTTTGTGGTCACCCATTCTCGAGAAAAGAAACTGTTTGAGGGAAAATACTAGATGCAGGGCAAAGAATTGGGTGAAACAGTGCAGCATTGAATTGGGAAGGGTGGAACCTGACCTGTTATATTATGAACCTATTGCACTTGGTAAGAACAGCGTCCTGTTGTGGCGAATTTCAATGTTGAGCAAACGTCTTTGTCTTTACGATTTGGAAACAAAAAATAACCCGGTTATCTGGAAGTCTAGACGTGAAGATACAGTTGATCCATACCTTCACATAGTTCCTCACATGGCGCTGAATGTATCATTGGAAGGCCTTGGAGCAAAACCTGACACCTGTTGTGATGATATGCATCTAACAACGAGCTTTCATGTGCATGAAGTTTGGAGTCTTTAAATGATGCGGAAGTACTTATATACCCAATGGGAAACTTTTTATTCAGTCATTAATTTGTGGCCCAAACTAGGTTCATTGGGAAAACATATATGTAATACTTTCTCTAAGTGCTGCTTTTGATTATTGTCAGTTATCTTTTGTTAGTCGAGATGATAACAACTAGCAGATGGCATCTCTAAGTTTGTTAGGAGGTCTAAGTGTTTCCTAGATTGCTCTTATAATTTTCCTTCCTTAGTAAGTAATGTGTTAGCAAAAGATCAAAACTTGGTAGTTGTTTAATCATCAATGAATTTGTTCTGCTTATCAAAAAAATTGATACACCCATTCAGAGTTGTATTGTTTCTTCCTGCGCAATATTAGGGAAGTGTATATCTGGACGAGTATCGTCTGTGCCACAAATTGTATGTGCCAAATGTGTCAACCCAATAGTGTTGCGACACATGTCAAGTTTTGTTATAACCAAAATTCAAGCTTCAATTTCCATTTTTGTTCTATGTTTATTTGGTAATTTAACCAAATATAATATTTCCTAAGATTTTTTAGAAGAAATAATTAGTAAATCTTTATCATTTTTTTGGTTTATTATAAATCAATTTTTCACAAATAAATTCTAAATTCATCTTCTTTCCTAGTTTTTGGACTAGCACAACCAAAGACACCCTAAAACTAGCAAATAAGATGAATATAAATTTTATTTGTGAGAAATTGATTTAGGAAATGTTATCTATAGTATTCTGCGGAAAAAAATCCTAAAGTTTAATGGAGATAACCACCAAATATTCTCTCTAATTTATTTAGGGACACTAACCATTGTTGGTTACACGAGATCCAGAAACTTTCTCTTAATAATTCGAAAATCAAAACCCCCCAAAATTTCAACCAAAAACTTCTTTTTGGCGGGTTGAAACTTGAACGAAAACTCTCAGAGCGGAATAATTCCCGCCTGTTGTTTTTGCTCCTTTTTAAAGTTCAGTTTTACTTTAAAACTCGATTTATCTTTTCTGAAACCTCAACTCTACTCCTAACTCATCTTCTTCACAGTGGTTCATCCCTTATCTCAGGCTGGTTCTTATATTGGTATTATTTCTTTAACCCATTCTTGATTCAATATGAGTGATGTTTTATATCATGTTGTATTATACATGTTGATTTTAATATATTTTAAGGGAAATAATCTGTATTTTTTTTTTTAAACTAATAACTGATAATCATATATAGGCTGTTTCAATCCGGTTCTTGTATCAAAATAATGTTTTAGGGTTAAGTTATATGAATCAATGGTACTTTTGCTAATATGTTTAGATACTGTTTTTGCATGTGGTGTTTTCCCTGTTTGGTTTAGCTATGATTTGGTAGAATCATTCATTTCTTTTTTTACCATGGTTTTTTCTGGATATCAAGCAAAAATGGTTCATTTCATATCATCTAAAATTTGCTTTTTAATTGTTGCAAGAGTTTCAACACAAATTGTTTTGCGAACCTTCTTTTAGAACTTAGTCCATCCGAGCTCATATTCCTACCTTTGTTGTACGTACACAGTGTAAGTTATGGCAGGTGATGACTTTTTGGATGATATGCTTATCGCACGAAGAACACCCCGATAACAGCAATGAAAGTGATTTTAAAATATACAAAAGGTTTAGAGCACCGTTTGAAAGATTCCTCCGCAAGATCCAGGTAACCAACTACGGTTTCCTACAACCATCTTTATTCATCATTTTTATTCACCATTTTTGTTTTGTGCCTGTCTCTAGTTAACAAGCCATTTAATATTACCCTAGAAATATTTTTGCATCGACAACTGCGTAAAGCGAAAAATGATGATTTGTCTCGGTGTAATACTGCAGGACTTCAAAAGCATGAATAGGCTCCCCTCGGAAATCATTACTAAAATCCTGTCTTCCCCACCAACATCAGAAAGTGTTCTCGACTGCAAATCCGTGTGCAAGGAATGACAGGTAGTGCTTGGGGAAAACAAATTGGGTCTCTTATCCACTATGCCTTACCGTCTACATGTATTTTTAATGCCAAAACAAATCATCCATGAACAAGTCGGTAGCATCGGCCCAAAACCAGTTTTAAGTTTAAGATATCACAGTATAGAAATGAATTGCCCAAATATTATTGGCTCATGCAATGGGCTGGTATGCTTTGGGATACCATACAACACGACTCTTAATGATCCATTTTATATTATGAATCCATCAACTGGTGAGCACCTCCACCTACCCAAACACCCAGATCCTTCTCCACATTTTCATGAAGTGAAGGCAGGATTCGGGTACTGTCAGTCTACTGGTGAATATAAAGTTGTGAGAACCTATGGGAAAGTCATCCGAGTGTACACTCTTGGCGATGGTAGGGGTTGGAGGAACAAAGACGACTTTCAGTATAGACTACGTGAATCGTCTGGTATATTTGCACATGGACGTATATTTTGGCTCGAAAACAGAAGGAAATTACGTATTGTATCTTTCGATTTGCAAACTGAGAAATTCGAAACAGTATCACCACCCCCAATCAAGATCTTTAAGAAGGGAAAACCCATTCACAGGCTGGGGTTAGCCCAAATTGGACTGTCTCTATGTTTGTACTATACGAGCCAGCATAGAGGCGACATAACTCTGCGTTGGTGGTTGATCGAGAAAAGAAACTGTTTTAGAGGACATACCAGATGCAGCGGAAGGAAATGGGTGAAACAGTGCAGCATTGAATTGGGAAAGAAGGAAGAGCAGCTGATACATTATGTGCCTATTGCACTTGGTAAGAACAGCGCGTTGCTGTGGCGAATTACACTGAATTGCAAACGTCTATGCCGTTATGATTTGGACGCTAAAACTAACCTGGTTATTTGGAAGTCTCGACGTGAAGAAGCATTACGTCCATACCTTCACATTGTACCTCACATGGCGCTGAATGTATCACTGAAAGGCTTTGGAGTAAATCCTGACCCCCGTTGTGAAGATAAGCATCCAAGAAAGCACTTGCATGTGCAGGAAATTAGCAGTCTTCAAATGATGCAGAACAGAAGTACTGATATACCCATTGAGAGTTGGAAATTGCTTCTTGGTGCACATTTTCTTATGTTATTTAATGTTCTTGTTTGAAAAGACTGTTTTTTATTTAGAGATACCATGCAAAAAGATAAAGAAACAATGTTTTATCCAATATGGCTCAAATTTCACAATTGAGCAATATTGGATGGTTTTACTTCGTTGTGTTAGAAAACTCAATGTGGAGGTAGTCTGAATTGTTTAACGGGTGACGATCACATTTATGAGCCCCACTCATATCAGATTTATCCAGAAATTGTGACCTACTTTTTTCTTGCTTTGTATTCATTTCATTTTTTTTTTTTTGTAAACCAGTACAAAGGATTTTTTAAGTTTCAGAAGTTTTTGTGAACCTCCCAACCTCATAGGCACACATATATAAATAGCATTCTCTAGTTCTTTGCATTGGTTGGCATGTCGGTATCCTTGTAGTGTGGTGTGCGGGAGTTGGAGGTAGCTCCATAGGCGCTCCGAAGTATCTAATGTGTTTAGAGAAAAACACTTCAGTGGTGGATTTTGTGGAGTTGAAAGTGAAAACCAACTTCTAGCGATGCTTGGAGTTGCTTGAAATCTTCCAATGCTTGTCTGAAGAACCTTGATTAAATTATAACTTTTGTCCTGAGTGAGACGGCCTTCTGCATTAACACACTACGATGGACACGGATCAAGTGATTCAGGATAACACGACCAAGTTGAACTTTCAAACTCCGATGGACCGTTTGACAGCTCTTTCCCCTTAAAACTCTCGCATTTCACAAACCTCTATGATGGCTC
>JAJJMA010204109.1:0-16422 GCA_023529015.1 Papaver nudicaule | reverse complement strand
GCGTGGCGGTAACCAGAAGTCAATTTCCAGCCACCATTCTGTTCGTGATACCGCTGCCAGGACTCCCAAATGTGATGACAGCTTTTCATATGCTCCTGTTGTTAGGAACCCGACCGCCTTTGTTGGTCGCGGAGACTTTTCTGCCTGTTTCATCCCAAGGCAAGGCGACTTCGACGATTCTCTGAGCGTGGTGCCGTCGGAGACTGTTAGGTTTTGTATGGAATCCAAGGCGCTTGAGGGTGTACCTGTTGACTTCAGAGTTCCGTCCTTCGCCGTACCACTCTGCTGTGCTTGGTACGACTTCGTGCTAACTAACGAGAAGGCTCGGCCGATTCTGGAGCGGTCAGGAGTCTTCCATGCGGTGAAGGCAACTAGGAATTTGAGAATGTATAAGGATTCTGGCGCCATTGTTACTTTCCTCCTTCGTTGGTGCAGGGCAACGAAGACTTTCGTGACTAGTTGGGGCGAGTTCGCGATCTCTCTGGAGTCGGTGGCTGTTTTATACCATCTTCCAATGTTAGGGAATCTCCCAGATAGCTGTTCTTCGGCTCAAGGCGCGATGAACGAGGTTTTGAACAGGAAGATCCAAGAATTGCAGGTACCCAAAGCTTATTCAAACGAGAATTATATTAAGTGGACTGATCATTGGTATTGGGTGGCACAAGTCCCAATGGGGGAACTCCCGAGAGCATTCTCTGTATTGCCGCGTTCCTAGTACTCTGGTTGTCCAGGGACATTTTCGCTGATGCTCCTCGTGGTACCTTGAAACCTCATGTCGTTCCCCTTGTTGTCCTTCTGGCTCATGGTCAGAGCTTGCCTATCGGTAGCTTGTTCCTCGGTTCTCAGTATGCTCAGTTCGATGCTTTCGTCCGAGATATGTCGGTGCCCGGCGTCAGTAGGGTTAGTACTTACGCAAACCCCTCGTTTATCCAGGCGATCTTGTGGGAGCATTTCATACCTCATAGACCCAGAAAGGGGGCTTCTCTGAATAGCACATTGAAGGGGTGTTCTCGAATCCTGCAGTGGAATAACAAGTTGCCCATCCCCTCTCCGGAGCTGAGGGATTTGTTAGATGATGAGAGGAATGTCGACCTCCGCCTGTGGTATACTAACTCTTCCTCTGATATCATACAACCCATAACTTTCACGGAGGACCCTGGTGTTGAGCTACGATCAGGACCTCGAGAGTCGAATGGCCTTACTGTTGGGCAAGCTATCTTTATCAACAGCAACACTCCTGGTTACATCCTTGGTTACTTTCAAGGAGAGGAGGTGGTAATTCCTTACAATATTGATAGGGCTGCTAGAGTGATGGGTTTCGATCAAGATGTGCCGAAGAAGTTGTCTCTTGTGCAATCTGTGGCTGAATTGCGGTATTCGCTCGACGTATCACTTCACCTCGGTCGTCGTTCTCCCTTTATCTTTCGTCACCGACCTGCGAGGATGACTCTCGAGTATCATGAGTTTTGGAATGGTACTCTCGAAGACCTTTATGGTTTCATCAACGAGGGGAGTCGGGGTGCTCCCGTAGCTCCTGCTCAGGTATGGTGATCCGACTGTAACTCCTTCTTGGTTATAAAATGTCATTCTCCTTACCCTTCATTATTCTTCTGCAGGTATGCTCTACTCCCAGTCCCCAGTCGGATGACATGGTTTCAGTTCGAGGTACTAGGAGGGATCGACCTCGGATGAGGGTCCCCAAGGGATACGTGCCAGAATATGAAGACGCCGTGACGGTAGTGAATCTTTTATCAGCTTTGTTCCCCTGTTAATGTTTAGTCGAGTCTTCATTCTCGTATTATCTTCTTGCAGACGGATCATCTAGGAGACAACGAGCCAGTGGGGTCTTCAACTGTTGGTGACCAGGAGCGAGAGGTAGCTGAGACGTTCAATGCTTCATCACTTCTTTGCGAGGAGCCACATCCTGTCGCGGTAAGAGATTCGCGCTTTCTATGTCTTTGGTTACTTCTCCCTTACTTCTAGACCAGTGGTAACTCACGCCTTCTTTTTTGACTCCTCCATTTTCAGTCTACGAAGGAGAGCGGAGAGTTCATGCGCGACGAGATGGTGGTGACTAGTGGCGTAGCTTCCCCTGTTACTGTAGGCGTGTCCACGGGTGAAGGGGACGAGAAAGAAGTCATCGAGAACGGCAACACTGAGGAGATTGTGGACTCCCACTCCAGGGACGCTGCTGATGCTGAGATTGGGGCCAGAGAGGCTAGACTGAACGCGCTTTACCCGGGCCGAGGTGTTGCCTTTCCCCTCCTGAGTAGAGTCAGGTCCTACCAGGTGGCCATAGGTGGTTTCCTCATTTCCCGAGAGTATGAGGATATGTACACACGTATTTGGAGAGAGTTCGGGCATATTGCAAGGGAGATGCAAACCGTGCTATGGCGGAAGGGTTCGTCGGAGTTCTGTTGGTGTGGATTGCTGAGATGCGGGAAAACTCCATGTATGGGGTCGAGCCAGGGATACTGCAGGATTGGTAGGATGCCATAGCAGCTGCTGAATCTGAGTCCTATAATGTGTCTTGGCTCCGGGAGAGGTTCGAGAAGCAGAAAAATGCAAAGGTTGGGGCTGAGGGGGTTACTGAAGACGTTCTCGCAGTGAAAGAGAAAGAGGTTGCTGAACTGGAAGCTAGGTTTGTGAAGGAGCGGGAGGTTCTTTCAAACATGAGAGATTCTTATGAAAAGGCTAAGGGTATTGTGTTGTTTGGTCTTTCCTGATTGTTTTGGTTTTGTTTCTCGACTCATGGTTCGGGAATTTCTTAATTACTATTCATTCGAAAGACAATGGTAGAACGAATCTCATGTCTCGATTATGTACAATGGTTATATGTTGTTTTTTTTTTTAACATGGATCGAATAACTAAGGTTTAATTGGGATATGCTTCAATCCGCTTTTCTTTGACTATTATCGCATCCTTGCATCCGTCTTTGAGAGAGGTGAGTTTGTAGTATCCGTTCAGCGTGGATTTAATAACCATGTAAGGTCCTTCGGGCTCCCTCCCTCCTTGTCTGTCAGTCTTCATCACCAATCTTCCTGCTTCGTATCCTCCGTCGTTGGTTACTGGGGTTCTAAGGCGGTGAAGCTTCCGGTATAATGGCGATTTTCGAGGACGGTAGGTAAACCTGTTGTCGTTGGTTTTCTCGTCCCTATTTCTAATTGGCTAAACAAGATATTAAGGGTTTCATGGCTAGGGGAAGAGGTCTTCCATCTTCTAAAATACTGAGTAGGGTTCATGATCCACTCATACCTGGGGACGAGCATTCCGTCTATCTTTTGCGGGGCTTTCGTCCTTGGTTCCTGTCCGGGACTAGGTGGGGCCCCTCTTTCCTCGTACAAGGATACTGTTGCTGCGTGGAGATCTTCTGGTTCAACTGGTGTGCCTTGTGGGGTGGTAGTCTTGTTGAGTAAGTTCTGGTTGTCTCGGAACCAAGAGTGGCCGAGGATCATGTCGTGCTCCAAATCCTGTGGGACCACATAGAGCTCGGCCTGCGTCCGTACTCCATTTACTTCGATCTGGAGAGTTACCCGTCCACGGGTCATCACCGTCTTTCCTTCAGGGTCTTCCAACGTCTCCGGGGAATCAGTGATATCGTGCGGTGAGCCTCCCGAGGTTTCTAGTGTTGTGGTAGAGATGACATTGATCTTCCCTTCTGGGTCTAATAGTGTGTTGGGGAATCCGACAACGCGTATATATGCAGTCGAGAGTATTCCCCAACCTTGCCTAGCTAGTATTCCCCAGTCGTACCTTATTGGAGACTTGTCTGGGGTTGACGAGTCTGGGTCTTCTTCCTCTCCAAACGGCAACCGTCTTCCTGACACCACGTGGTTGAGCACTGTAAACATATCTCGTCGTTGTGACTTCGAGAAACACAAGATTTCGCATAGTTGGTGCATTAAATTCTCTACTCTCTGGTTCACTGGTTCTCTGTGGTCCGTGAGAGTTTGGATGTGTGGAGGCTCCGGGTACGACATATAAGAGCGTGCCTTGGCCTTGACAACGTGTTCTTCGAGGATTCGCCTGAAACTGTTACACTGGATCGTGGCGTGGCTGATTCTCCTGTGGTAATGACAATAATGAGGGTGTTTTATTTCTTCAGCGGTGGGAGGCCTCGATGCCCTGGGTAGTTCCACGAGTCTGTCTCGGACTAAAGACTCTAGCAGTTGTTCCATCTCCGTCGCCGTGAGGTCATTCGGTAGATCAATTCCTTCTTGTTGTTGTTGCAAGCCCCCTTCCAGTATTGCGCTTTGCGCCGTTAGGTCTGGTGCTTGGTATTCGGTGAGGTATTCTCCCGCTTTTCTCTTCCTGTCGTTGTGTGAGCTTCTATTGTTTTCTTCAGTGGGTTCTCCATGCTTTAGTAGTTGAGTCCTCTCCCTCAGCGCGAGTATTATAGAGGCGGACCTTGCTGCTGCCTCCTGGAGTTCGGCGAGAGTCTGGAACTGAAGATCTCCTAAGAGAGCACGGTAGACAGGAGTCATGGTGCCAGTGTAAATTTCCACTAGTTGCGGCTCCGTTACGTCTAGGACGCAGCAACCGAGGGCTTGCCCTTTGAACCTTTTTACGTATTCAACAGGGCATTCTCCAGCTCTTTGGCGCATCTTACTTAGATCAGAGGGAGTCACCTTCCCGAAAAGAAATTCTTTGAAGAAAGCGTCCATCAATCCATTCAAGGTGCTCGTGGTTCTCGGTGAGAGATGAGTGTACCATTGGTAAGCCCCTCCGATGAGAGACTTCGGGAACTCGTTAAGCCTCAAGGTATGACTGTATCCGTATTCCCCCAGAGATTCCAGGAAACATGAGACGTGTTCTCGTGCATGACCGGTTCCATCGTACCTGGGGAAGGAAGAGGTGGTGTAGACTCGAGGGGCTTCTCGGGCCGGTTGGTTGTCGCTTTGGTGTCGTGCAGCCATTGGCGATTCGTCCCTCGTTCGTGTGATGGTTCTTTCCAACGAAGCGGGTGCAGTGGTGACGGACTTCTTCGCAGATTCACGGAGTTCAGAGAAAGTCTAGAAGCGCAGGTTCTCCAAGAGGGCTCGGTATACATGAATCATTCCATTGATGCAAAGCTCCACCAACTGTTGCTCCGTTATTGGGGCGTTGGGTATAGCCGAGGTGATAGGTATTGAAGAGAAAGTTTCTTGGGTAATAGGTACGTTGGGTGTATTGTTGGATGCAGGTGGGTTGGTAGGTGCTGTATTGGAGGCTTCAGCACCGTTCGTTGAAGAGTTGGGGTTTTTGGTATCTGATCCCGACCTAAGTTCAACCATCTTTGAGCAAGTTCCTCTGGAACCGAGAGAATGATCTCCCACTGTGGTCGCCAACTATTTTTACCTGGAAAAACAATGTACCGTCTCTGGGTACTTTCGTAGTGCTCGGAGATCAAAGTCGAACAAGACAAGCCTAAACCAAGGATGGCCGTTCCCGTCTTGCTTCGGTCACATAGAGGATAGAGGTTGGTCTAGGGAGGGAAACAGCGAAGAAACTTGAGATCAGGTTGAGGATGTGTTTTGGGTGTAAGAGTTCAAGATCTCCGTCGTGAAGTCGACTGGAAATCTCCAAGGCTAGAAACGTGTTTGATTCTCAGGTGTTTTATCTGAGGCTCTGGTTGTTTCTGTTTTGTGTGTTCTAAGTGTTCTGAACGTTTCTAATGTTCTGCCTTGGAAAATAGAGGAAGCCTCTATTTATAGTTTGAACTCACCCTGATCTCTCGACAGAGAAGGTGGAAGCCGTGGAAGAGTGGAGGAGTGGAGGACATGCGTTGGTTTCCGTAACTGCCTTAGTCGTGTGGAACATGCCCACTCGCGCCATCTTCTCGTAACTGTCCAATATCTCCATCAGTTTCTTTCAACTGCTGTAGACCGCCAGACCAATACCCCTAAAGTTATCCCCCCGTGTGATGTTTTGATGTCTCGAGCGAGTGATACGCGGATATTGCGTAGTTGAGTTGAGTAGAGTAGAGTCGTACGACTAATTGTCGTGACAAACATGAGCGTAGTGCCTCTGGGACACGAGTATAGGAGTGGCCTTGGCTGTTTGGCCAAGGCCATAAGTGTTTGAATGCGCATTAGCGCTGGTGTGGTGTCATGGCTCTTGGCGCCACGGCCTTAGCCTTTGGCCAAGGCCAACCTGTTGTGACGCCATGGACTATGGCGCCACGGCCTTGGCTTTTGGCCAAGGCCAAGCTTGGACGCGCTTTGGTGTTGGTCGTGTTAAGGTGGCGCCAGGGCTTATGGCGCCACGGCCCTGGCCTCTAGCCAAGGTCCACTTGTTGTGGCGCCATGGGTTATGGCGCCACGGCCTTGGCCTCTGGGCAAGGTCCACTTGTTGTGGCGCCATGGGTTATGGCGCCATGGCCTTGGCCTTTGGCCAAGGCCAGCCTGTTGACGGCTATGCTTCCCGTTACGGTCTTGGCCTTTTGGCCAGACTAAGTAGGTTTATGGCGTTTTACGCCATGGCCTTGGCCTCTTGGCCAAGGCTAATTTTTACGGATCCATGATGGCTTCATGGTTTGTGGTGCCAGGCTATGTGGCGTTCATGGCTTTGGCATCTGGCCAAGGTCGACTTTGGGCAGCCTGTGCCTTAGTCGTGGTGTGAGTGCTTATGCTACAACACACTTGAGGTCATGGCGTGTTTATCCATGGTATGCTAGACCATCCTGAACTTGGGATTAGGTCCGCTTAGGCCTGTTTAGGCTGGTGTATGCTTCTCAGAGAGCTCCGGACCGGCCTGGGGCTTCAATATTTCCGAGGTTTGCACCAAGACTCGTATGGTGAGTCGTATTTAAGAGGAAATCCATGAGGATGCGTCTCTGTTGATTCTTCACCGTGTACCATTAAGTGGCCTGACTCTGGGCAGATCAATGGGTTTAATATGTTGGTGAGATTATTAGTACTGCTCTATGATATTACCCTCCCCACCGGAGTTATAAGAGAGAGCTCATAGAGAGTTTATTCGGCTCATGGAATGGGTTGCACTCTGAGCTATAGAGATGAGCCTGAATAGGCGATTGCCTTTAATTAGACATGGTTTCGAGAGTGTTTTGACAATCTTGTCCCTCTCTCATTTTTCACCATCTACAAATGGAAGGACAATAAAGTCACAAGACGCGCAGATCATACCTATTAGCTTCATCTTCTCACGAGCACTACAAACCTTTTCCTTGGCAAGCTCCTCCTGCATCCGAAGAAACTTCCGCTCAAAATACTCAGCTTCACCAAATAAGCCAAAGGAATAGCCCAAAAGACCCGAAGCATGATGATCTCCCTAGCAAGGCGATTAAGAAAATATTAGCAAACTTCGACTCAACAAAACCGTAATAAAGCACAAAGACTAGCATCACACTCACCATTTGCAGCATGACAAGACTTTCTTCATAAGACAAGGGAGGATTACGAGGGTCACAATTCTCTCCGAGGCAGTCACCCCCAAACATATCGCCAAACTTCTTATAGAACTTTGGATCAAGAGGATAACGCAGAGGATCAGAGGCATGAGACTTAAATCAGGATGAAACTTCCAGGGCAAATTCGCTAGGATTGTGATTCCCTACAAGTGCTTCCTTAAATCTCTCAGCAGTATACGGCTGGACATGCTTACTAGCGAAACTCGGAGCAGGTGGAAACTTAGAGCTATGGGGATAACTCAGAACCATATTTCTCGGAAGATTAGTGCCAATAGTAGAACCAATAGTAGAACCATCCTTTCGAGGAACCATAGGGACGACCTTTCCCGAAGGTTTGACTGACACTTCGATTGAGGCAGTAGTTGACTGAGAAACAACAACCATAGCAGAGGGAGAGGCATCAACCATAGCAGAGGCAGAGGCATTACCAGCCGAGGCAGGTGCGCTCGACATAATATTACTCGAAACAGCGGCAGCTGTCTCTCGGAAGCATTGATAGAAAATGGAATAGGGACAACCTTCGAAAGTGGTGGCTTATCAGGGAGATTCATATCCACTAGATCTTTTGATGGCTTCGTAGTTGCCTCGTCCAGGGTCATCGAACCAACCTTCGAGGATTTATTATACACAACCTTCTTGCGAGGCTTAATCACCTTTTTCTTCTCCTTCCCAAACTCAAAATCCATGGAGGCATCGTCCAAACTCAGAACTTTCACAGGCACAACCCCAACCTGCAGAAGAGAATCCGTCTTTCTCAGGAAACAAACAGAGGCAAGTATTTATACTCTAACAAAGCACATCCCAGGCTAGTTAGTATTTGTTACCTGATCCATAGTCTTCTCTCCTGCACGGGCACGTTTTAAGTTTCTCAGAACATCTTCAGAAGCACCTTTCCCCTTTCGCAGAGCTTGGAGAGATAAATCTTTCTCTTCGTCAGAAAAATGCATGGTAAAAGATGTTGGGTTGAGAATTGGTGACCTTCTTCGAACTCCGTACGAGGGAAAAAGAAGCCTGCATCTTTCCAATACAGGTTCCGAGAACCAATCCTCATCTACCGAATAATCTGGAAACTGTGGGATCACGTTCACCTTACCCCTTACAGGAGTAAATAGAGCACCCCAAGGAACAACCTCGTTGTCGAGAGTCAAGAAAGGCTCGAAATGAAGGAAAAAGTTATCGGCAGTAAAATAAAACTTTGCCACAGAACCTGCCTCGAAGTGCTTTCGGAGTTAGAAACCCACTCATTTATCAATTGAATCGAGCTGCAGGTAAGTTGCATTATACCTCGAGGACTAGGCAGGGAGCAGAGAATTTCAAGAAACAAAGGGTTGGACGGACGGTAAAATGGAGAATCAGCCCAGCAAAAATCTGGTGGGATGTGATTAGAAGTCTCTCCTCATTACATTGGTACTCCGCAACCAGCTCTGGAGACATTCGGCCACCAGGAGCATCAACGGCCCTTAGGCCAAAAGAATCGGATTTAAAACCTAAATTCCTCATCTTAGAGATGGGAGCTTCGATTATAGAGGGAGAAGCCATAAGAAAGGAAAAAAAGTACGGTGGAGATAAGTAAGGATGTAGCCGGCGCCGGAAATTGCAGAGGTGGGAGAGATTGAAGGAAAAGAAAGTAGTAGAACAACAAAGAACTAACCTTTATGAGATGTTGCACGGAGCAAAACACGGGAGGACAAAGAATTCCGATGGCAGAATGTTTGATAGGGAGATGGAGTTTAGGGTTTCGAAAGAACCAGTAACCGGAGCTGAGGAAGGAGAATACGAAAGGACCAAAATTTTTTAGAGGGAGAAAATAAAACTTAAATAGTAGAGGGAAACCGGCGCTACCGGTCGGAAGGTCAAAATGTGGCTAAAATCTCGGGAACATGCAGAACGTGTCACTATAACGTCACTTCAAGGGCATAATGGGGCACACGTCAGGAAGACGGTTTCGAAGCAGAATTTCCTTCCTAAGTATTTTCAACACTTGGGAAGGAAAAAGGTAAACTGTAGGGGGCAAAAGCTACGAAGGACGCTTGACAAATCTCTTGATAAGGGAAGATAAGTCTCGGGCTGTAAGCAGAGGAACGGGGCATGACAGTTGGGAAGATGTCGAAAGGGTAGCTAGAATTTGAATACTTCACAGGAAAAGGGAGAACCTCGAGACAATATCAGATACATCGAAGGAAGGGTGCCGAGGACAGCAAGGAATCTCGAAAACATCTCGAATAGCAACCGACTTACTCGACAAAATCTGACACCACCACGATTGAGTCGTTTGTCTTATTAGCTGTAATCCACCTTCGACTCCACCTATATAAGGCGAGCTCGGGAGCCATTGTAGGGGTTGGAATTTTTGTGTAGCCTAAGGCATGTGAGAGGGATTATGTTAGTATCTCCTCAGGTCTTTGGAACATAATTCCCATGTATTGTAATAACAGAAGTTAGCAATTCAATAGTTATTTAAATATGTTTCTCCTTTATTTGCATACGAATTCACCTCTCAATATATACTGTTCAATCTCGTACTCATATAGGCTTAAAGTAATGTGTTCTAATCGTAGTCTGTCATAGAATTTCATGGCTGTTAGGTATAAAGTCTCTATGAAGATTTTATACTAACACAACCGTCTCGCACATAAAATAGTGATTACACCAGCTTTTTACATCGTCTAAATTTGATCAACACGTGATAAGTCCTCAAAAACCATTGGAAAAAAAAAACTATGCTTACGAGTATAACTTAAACCATTGAATCAAAAAAACATGAAATTATAAGTATAACTGAAAAGCAATAAGACCTATACACGAACAACAATGTCAAATTCTAGCTAGTTGCTTATGAGTATAACTGAATATCAATAACATGAATTCAAATTTAATCATCCTAATTCAATTAACATGAAGAAGGGTTAGACCTAATAGAGGACTAATCCCTAATTCAAATTTCTTTGTACAAATTAATGGAAACCCTAATTCCCAATTGCAAACACTTACCCAATCAAGTAATCAACAGAAGCAATAAACTAGAACCCTAATTTACAATATTTGGGGGAAATCGAAACAAGTTAGCAGTACAGATAAATTTAAACCCTAATGCCCAATTAACCCTATAACTGAATCAAAATCCTAACTATTTCGAGTAAAACATGAAATCTAGTAACTAAACTACTACTAAAACCATACTGATAACAACACAGAGAAGAAACTTCCTTACTTTTCAAATACCGCAATGAGAGATGAAAATGAGATCCAGAAAATAAAGGGTGAGAGATGAAAACGAGAGACAAATTTTTGAGTATGAACGAGAGAGATTTATGAGAGATGAGAACGACAGAGAGATTTCTGAGAGATATTTGTTTCCATTTTCGAGGGATTTTCGAGAGCTTTTTGAAGAAGAAAAGGAGAATGAGAGACGACAGAAAGAAAAGTTACAAGAAAATGAGAGAGAGAAATAAGAGAAAGTTTTTCTCTTCGGAATGAATAAGTAAATATCATATGAGTCAAATACTAGTCAGCAAACCTGAAAGGGCTGAATTGCCTTCAGGTGTATCAGAATCAATTTATAGATACTTTTAACCGGAAATTGAACATTAACAACAACAACAACAACAAAAAAAAAAACATTTCATTGAACAAAAAACTTAAACAAACCATTCAACCATAACACTATTATAGTTAAGTACCGGAAACATATTCCGGTAGACAAAAAAACACCAAAAATCTCAAAAAACAAAACAAAAAACAAACAAAGACTAAACCTTCCTGCAGTACAACCTAATAACTCGAGCTGCAACGGTATCACGATTCTCCTCTAGTCCTTCAATTTTCCATTGAGATCAGTTATCTGATCAACATATGGATTTGGCCTTGCAGGAATGGGCACTTGATCTTCAATTTCACTTGCAGGAATAATGGGGACTTGATTCTCAACTTGAGTTGCACTGCTTGATCCAATCTCTAAAGTTGTTGCAACATTCAGAGATGACTCTTGGACTGCTGCATCTAACTCCTCATTGACCTCGGTTTTGACCTGCATGTTTGATGAGCCTCCATCAACATTACTTTCTCCAATCATATGTAGCATATCTTCACAGTTCTCCAATAAATATTTCTTCACTCCATTCCACAAAGCATCACCATCTTCATCACCATCAATCTCTAAACGTTTCTTCTTGATTGGTGGTTTTGGAACATGACCATCAACATTACTTTCACTATTTCTCTCTATCTCTTGATATTACTTTTTTAGCCCTGAGTTGAAAATCCTCAAGATTTTCTCCTCATTACTCTCCTTTTTTTTTTTCTCTTCACATTCTGGAACTTTTGATTTTCCCTTATCTGCCATATCTTCTCCCTGATTTCCTTCAGTTTTTTTCTCTTCAGTTATTTTCTCTCTTAGTTTTTTTTAGGAAAATTTACTCTAATTTATAGAGTAATTAGACGTTTCATTACCCTATGAAGCGTTACTTACTAGAAACATTTAACTTTTCCATTTCCCCCCTAAAAACATTCCACTAATTAGACATGAAATCCTAGAATTGGGAACATTCTAGAATGAAAGCAGTTAAGTTAGTTACTAAAAATGAAAACAGTTAAGTTAGTATTGAAATGACAAAAAAAACTGATACAAAGCATTCAATTTAACTGAACTTAAATTTCATTAGAATTCAAACTTATACATGTACCACAGAAGTTGCAAGACACTTCATTACAATATGTTTTGACTATCTTCTTTACAAAACAAAAAGAAGAGACTCAAAACCAAATAAGCTTGCAATTTGTTTCCTCTTTCCCACAAAGTTATCCCAAAAAACTTGTACATATATATCCCAAAAAGTTTCCCCAATACCAAAAAACCCTAAAAAGTTTTGTTCCTTCACATTCACTTACATGCATACCAACCATGCATATGCACCAAAAACACCAACATAAGATCACTTCCACACACACACACAAAAAATATTCAGAAACACCCACATATCACTTAGAGAACTAAAAACGACGTCACTGAGTGCTTTGACCACATAATTAAATCCCCCACATACACGTCTTCGATAGTCCTATCATTATCGCAGAGAGCCTCATTTGGAAAGACAATTTCATCGGTAAGAATCAAAAAGTATTCCCCTGGTGGTTGAACACTGTTATCCCTTCTGCCAAATGCAACAGGTTTCCTTCGCATATTCCTCAAAACAACATGCTCAGTTAGGCCAGCCTGAAGACCCCACTATTTATTTCCTAAAAACAACAATTACACACTCACATTGCCATTTACATTCCCAACAATTATCACATTCAACAGTTAGAAAAATAGTGCCAAGTATATGGTTCTCGACTAACCAGTAGTTCAAAAATATTAGTCAATTAACTGAAACCATGGAGAACAGAATCATACCTAAGGAATATCACTGCTGGTGCTAGGATTGCAATTTTGACCTGCCTTCAGTACTCCAACAGTTTCTTCAAGACAACGGATACGACCATCCCAAACTTTACTCTGCTGCCTTTCTTGGCGTAATCTCCCTAGAAATTGCAGAAGCAATCAGTTCCGACTTAGATATCTTCCCTCCAATGCCACGAACACAACCCCTATCATCAAGCCCAAACACCTATGAACACATAAATAAAATCAATTAGAAACCATAAGTATAGAAGTATAACAGTCAAAAGACAAATTCATTTACTAACAACAACAAAAAAAATCAACAATATGCACCCACCTTTGCAACTGCATCTCTGTCCGAGTGTGACTCCTTTCTATACTCATAAGTATCATAAAGCTCTCTCACCTGTGCCTGCAAATTATATCATAGATCATAAAATAAGCTGAAACAAACACCACAGCTATGTATAAAGCTAGCTAATCAAGAGACTAAACTACTTACAACTTTTTGTACTGCAGATTACTTCATAAGAGTCAGGACCAAATAGTGCAAGTTGGTCTTCAGGAATCTCTTGGTACACATATGTTGCCAGGTATACTACAGATAGGGATACGCTACCAGTTGGACTTTATAGTTCCAATACGTTTCGGCGTCGCGCAATACCATGCCTCCCAGTACTCTGTAAAGCCATAAGATGCTCTCTAGATTTCTTTCCTATGACCCTGAGTTTCTTACATTTCTCTAAATTACGCATATCAACAAAAGGCTCCCACCATTCACTTTTCACTTCCTCTGGTCTATTGGCTTTTCTATCAGCAACGATATCATACTTGTCACACATTCTTCTTAGTACAATATTTCTATTCTTCCATACTGAATTTTCCATCTTTAGAAACTTATCCTTAATATATTCAGGTACCCTGTACACACCCTTGATGCTCTTCCAACACTCTTCCTTCTGTTCCCAAGGAACACGCCTCCAATCCTCATAATATGGTGCCACTATCTGTCTCACAATCTTTCTAACTTTAGTTGAGTATTGTGAATAACCCTCTTTTACAGGTTGTCCAGTTGAATCGAATTCAATCTGAAGAAGGTGGTCATCTACAAATACAGCAGTCATTATATTAGAATATAACATGACATAATATCACATGAAGGAAACTTGAAAACAATATTATTGTATCTTACGTATCTTGCTCAATATCATCGGCTTCCTCATTTGTTTGTTGATTCAAAGCTTCACGATACTGCCCCAAAACATCTCCAACTCCAATCCCATTAATGTGAGTTCTTGGTGAATGATCAACATTTGACGAAGACACTAGCGCCACACGACTACCTTCACTGGCTTCAGCTTCAGTTGATGGAGAACGAAGCAATTGAGGTGGCCAATCAGCTGCATTGAAGATAGGAACAACATTTGGACTCCCTGATGCACTTCTTATTGGACTCCTTGATGTACTTGATGCCATATTGGTTGATGCCCTGGTAGTTGTTGGTACTGCCCTGGTACTTGTCGATCTGGTATTAAACCGAGTTCGGCTACCATGAGTAGCAGGAGTCCTCGTTGTTACCTAATTAAAAAAAGAAAATTGCCATGTGTAAGCTTCCCAATAATTCATTGTTACAAATCTAAATCAGTTAATCCAATTTCATCCTGAAGATCAAATACTATACCAAATTCAAAATGACAACCTCACAAATTAATATGGTGTGAGATATCGAATATGTTTTTGACAACCTAAGAGCATATAAAAAAGGGACGGACTTACATTGGGTCAAGTGGGGACATCAGTCCCCACTAGAATTTTCTAAATTACAATATTAGACTTGCAAAATCTAATTAATTACAACTTTGTCCCCCTTTAATATCAAATATTATCTAAACTACCTTCAATTGTATAAGTTTTACCGGTAATATGCTCGTATTATATAAAAACTCTATTAACTAAAACTTCTTACAACTTATCTGGGATCTTAGTGACGCTATTTGAAGCCAAAAACGAAAAAATTAAATGCCTAAAATTTTTTTGCGGCCTTCGGCCGCATATACTTCAACAATAGTATACATATATGTCCCCCCAACCAATAATTCCTAGCTCCGTCCCTGATATAAAAGAACCTATATGTAGATATCAAACATCCTAAGAGCATATAAAACAATCTAAGAGCATAATAACAACTTAAGAACGTATAAATCATGCATTATTTTGACAACCTAATAAGAGCAATTATTCATGGCATATATAGATTACAACCAACAAATACTCATGATATTTACACTACTACCACAGCCATCAATGTTTTACTAACACACTACTACCACAAACAACAATAAAGTTAGAACTTTATACCACCACAATTAGCTTATTCCACCAACTTCAACAAAACAAAATTGTTCTTCTATATTGTACCTGCAAATTAAACAAACAAAATTCATTAAAATGATGAACAAAAGCACCAACACAGAAAAGCAAATTACTAAAGATGATACACTAATAAGTTATGCCTGATGATCAAGATCTAGCTTCCTTTAGCTCAACTACAACAACCTGATTAATCAAAAAACAAAACAAATTCATTTCAACAAACAAATGATAAGCCCTAATGTACAATCACAACAAATACAAGTTAAATGGTATAAAAGTTATACCTTTATGCAGATATATCTTCCAATAAAGCAATTGGTGCAAACCTGATGCACAAAAAAAAAAAAAAAAAAAAAAAAAAAACAACAACAACAACAACAAACCCATCATTAAAATCCTATCAGCAAACCGAAATAACAAGAACTAAAGAAAAATCAAATAAAACTTATACCTTTATGAACCACTAGCTTCCAGAACAACAATTGGAGCAAACCTGATAACACAATCAATTAGTTAGAACAACCCATCACTAAAATCATCAGCAAACTAAGAAAACAACTACTAATTAAGCAAATTTACAAAATCCTATAAACTCTAATTCTAGCTGTACCTGAATCACTCGAAACCCTAACTTAACTGAGAAATCAAAACCCACTGCTGCTAAAAGAGGAGCAAGGAGATTCATCATCAGTATTTATAGAAGAGAAGAGAGATGGAAGGAGGAAGAAATAAGAGGAAGGAAAGAGGGGGAAAGGTACTGTTGCAGAAGAAATCGCGCCTAAAAGGGAAATGGTGTTGCTCATCGGTAGTAATAGGGTAGTACACGCGATGTTTTTTTTTTATAATTTTTTTGGGTCTACTACCTGTAATAAGGTTCGTATAGTTTTTGACTAATTTGACTGATTTTTGGTCAATTTGACTTTTATAGCAACAACCATGGTTCAGGGTTGTGTAAGGGTCGTTGAGTTGATGGTTTTTTTGAAATTAAAATGTTTATAAATCAGCCCATAATAAGGGTGGTATAATTTTTACTATTTTGTCTATTTTATTTCTAGTGTTACCACCCTTTTTAGTGGTTATAACACTATCACCATTAATGGGGGTCATACCATAGGGTCATAATATGGACCAAATGCACTAGTGCACCCTTGTTATCAGATTTTGATAACAATTCATCTTTGGAATCGCTAAGATTCTCTATGGATTTAAAAGCAATGTTTTTAGACTTGAAGTCATTATCAAAGATTTTTAACTTAGCCA
>JAJJMA010204107.1:0-11210 GCA_023529015.1 Papaver nudicaule | reverse complement strand
GAAGTATTAGAAGACTTAACCAAGCTTACGCCCCAAGGGACCCTCGTCGCAGGCAAGCCCTCTTCTACTTTAAAATACTTAAAAAAGTTCTCGGCAGTCCAAAAACCCGGCGAACGTTTGAATGACTCAGGAAGATTTTCGTAGTAAAAGGATTTGCCAGTCGAACGGGCAACCCACTCCCGGATAATTCGGATGGAATTTCCATCCAGTTGCATCACACCGCAGAAAAGGATGAATTCGAGAGTAAATTTCGTAAAAAAGAGGGTTCTCAGGGTCGTATAACGGAATTGGAAGACCGGAGCCAAGCTGTTCGCCGGAGACAATTAGTTTTCTGTCACTGCATTGATGAGAAGAAAGTAACTCAGGAGATAAATCTACCTTGCCTAGACTCTTACAAGAGAAAAGACTTGCATCAAAGCCAAAAGCCTTGGCTTTTTCTTCCCAAGAAGATCCTTGAAGGTTAGCCATCTTTCGAGAAGATCCACTTCCAGACTGCATATTCACCTAGAGAATTCGAAGAATAATCACAGAGAAGAACAAGTAAAGGAGAAAGCAAGAAACCACGAAAGCCTAAAAAGCGGTAGATCTAATCAGGGGAGACTAAGAAGCACTAAGGAGACAAAGGAAACTAGAAGAAGGGAAAAGAAGGGGTAAAATAAAGTTTAAATAAGAGGGTGCAAGACAGGCGCAGCCGGTAAAAGGAAGTCGAAAGGATTCTGACGTCATTAAAAAACCACAGGTGTCGGCAAAAGAAGTTAAAATACCGGACACGTGTCGAATAGAAGAAAAATCCAAATCAGTTTCCTTCTCAAAATTTCTTCGATCTTCGGACAAGGAAAGAGGCAAACTGTAGGGGGTAAAACCCGTCGGACCACGTGTCTTGCATCCAAGGCACATAATCATGCCGAGAGAACCACACCGAGAAAGAGTGGCAGTGAAGTCTCGGACTGACAAAGGAAAGGAAGCTACACGCAAACGAAGTAAAGTCTCGGGGTAAGAAGGATTCGAACCACGTCAAAGGACCGAAGCTTAGGATCCAGCTTCGGAGCGTAAACCGCCTTACTCGACAGAAACTGACACCACCACGATTGAGTCTTTTGTCTTTATTAGCTGTATACCACCCAAGCTCGGCCTATATAAGGCGAGCTTGGAAAACGTTGTAAGGGTTGGATTCTTGTTTGGTTGAGCCTAAGTAGCAAGAGAGAGATTAGGTTTGTAATCTCCTCTGGTTCCTTAGGGTTTTTCTCATGTAATCTCAGCAGTAGTAATACACAGAAAGTCTTCTTATAACTGATCTATATCACTTATTTAGCCTTTGATTACTGTTCATAGCATCTTCGATGTTGTTCTTGATGTCTTCGGACTACTAAACCATAAGTAAATACTGTATGTGCGTGTAGATCTGATGGATATGGTACCTCGAGTACCTATGCAGATTTTCTACTCGTACAGTTTGGCGCTAGAAACAGGGATGATTAAAACAACTTAGGGTTTGCCTGTGAATTTTCAGATTTTCAAATTTTTTGTTTTATCGTCTTTATAATCTTCTTCAAAGATTTTTTTTTTCTTTCAAAAGTTTGTTTTCATGAAAATAGCTCCTGTTTCTTAAACATCTAAATGACCTTAAAGGCTTTAGTGTGTTTAAGAACCTTTTGAGCATAGCATCAGATGGCAAAGTCTTCCATTGAAGAGTTTTTTGTAACTTCGGTTTGATAAAACAGGTCTCCGAGAAACTTTAAAACTCCTGCAGAAAAAACTCCAAGCGAAAAATCGATGCGTGAAGAACCTCAAAATCCATTTTAGGGTTTCAAAAACCATGTTGTTCATCAAAATCCATTTTAAGGTCTTCAAATATTCATGTTATTCATCAAATTCATTTTAGGGTTTCAAAACCCATGTTATTCATCAAATCCATTTTAGGGTTTCAAAACCCATGTTATTCATCAAATTCATTTTAAGGCCTTCAAATATTCATGTTATTTACCAAAATTCATTTTAGGGTTTTTCAAAACCCATGTTATTCATCAAATCCATTTTAGGGTTTTCAAAATCTTATAATATACACCAAAATCCACTTTGGAGTCTTCAAATTTCGTCATATACGTTAAAATCCATTTTAGGGTTTTTAAACTTCATAATATGAGTCAAAGTCAATTTTTTAGGGTTTTTAAATTTCTCGCTATAATTGGAAATAAAACTTCACAAAGGGAACAAAATGAAAAGGCATGATTTAGGCTACAAAACAAAATAAACGGTTAAAGATATAACTAAAAGGGCAAAAAGGACATTTAGTTTCGTCTGGAAAGTTAGTTGTAGAGTAGATTTACATGGCCGACAAAGTACACTGCGCTAGCCGCCTGGGACCTCACGGTTTTTTTGCTTCTTGTTAGGTCACAGCTGAAATGGCTTTCCAATCGGATCAGACGCCGAAGTCACACAAAGAATCTCCGAAGCAAGTCGCCAAAATCAAATCACAAAGGGAAGAACCAATACAAGTCGCTCGTTGTAACTCAATGATCCATACAAGGGAAAACGTCAGCTCAAGAGGCAGTAGTTTAGGGGGAAGAATTCACAAAAGAGATAACGACGGGAAAGAAATAATGATTGTCGCCGAAGCTAGAAAATTCGAACCATGGCAACTAAAACCAATACTTTATTCAGCAGCAGACCTTCCCGAAGATGGCCCGAGCAATAACCCACTGGTGATAACAGTAAATATAAACAAGGCAACAGTATCACGAATTCTGGTGGACCCAGGAAGCTCCGTAGATGTGTTATTCGGAATGGCATACAGGGAATATTTCTCAAACATCCCACTAATGCCCTCGGACTACACGATCTACGGATTCAATGGAAGGGCGTCAAAACCAAAAGGAGACATTACACTGCCGATATACTTGGCTTCAATGGAACTCAAAACAACATTCTGCGTCTTGGACATAGAATCACCATACAGTGCCATCCTGGGACGACCATGGTTGCATGGAATCTTGGGGGTGCCCTCTACATTACATCAGAAACTCAGATTTCCAACTCCTGAAGGCATCGGTGAGATCAAAGGCGAGGGCTCGGAAGCCAAAGCATGCCAGGAGAAAGATGTCGACCAAAGAAAAAACGCGCGGCGCAACCGAAGAAAAAGATATAAGCAGCAGAAGGAAGCGATGATTCGCGAGGAAATTAATCAGATAATGCAAGGAAAAAAGGAAATCACGAAGGAAGCACCGAAGGATCCCAGCGCCATGAATGACGACACTCCGAACTTCACACCCACAGAGCCTACCGAAGAGATAAATATCGGAACTAGTGAAGATCCGAAGATTGTAAAAATTGGAACGTTAATGACAAAACAGCAGCGAAGTGAATTGGAGGATTTGTTGAAGGAATATGCTGACGTCTTCGCTTGGAAAATGAGTGAGATGCCAGGAATAGACCCCGGTTTGGCTTGTCACCATTTAGATATCAACCCTTCGGCGCGGCCATTCAAGCAAAGGCCTCGAAAGCTAGCGGATATATACCAAACGGCGGTCGAATCAGAGCTAAATAAGATGATTGAAACAGGAAATATCAAGAAAATACAATACGCAGATTGGATATCCAACATGGTCATTGTACCAAAGAAAAACAAAGGAGTGCGCATCTGCATCGATTTCAGTAACTTAAACAAGGCGTGTCCCAAGGATCCCCATCCCTTGCCCAGCATAGATCAAATGGTTGACGCAACTGCCGGACATGAACTATTAAGCTTTATGGATGGTTATTCTGGGTACAACCAGATTCCATTGGCGGAGGAAGATCAAAAACATACGGCGTTCTTAACATCCAATGGACTATACTGTTATACCAGAATGCCATTCGGATTAAAGAACGCCGGCGCTACTTACCAGAAAGCCATGGAGAATATCTTTCGTCCTTGGTTAAAAAAGACCGTCGAAGCCTACGTAGACGACATGTTGGTGAAAAGCAAAAGAGCTGGAACCCATGTGCAAGACCTTCGGGAAATACTGGAAAAGATGCGACAAATCAACATGAAAATCAACCCAGCAAAGTGCATCTTCGGAGTGACCTCTGGAAAATTCTTGGGATACATAGTCACAAAAACTGGCATCGAAGCAGATCCGTTAAAGGTGCAAGCAATCCGAGAAATGCCTTCGCCAGCAACCATAAAGGAGGTGCAAGCTTTAAACGGGAGATTGGCTGCTCTCAGCAGATTTATTGCACGGTCCTCGGATCGATGTAAAAACTTTTTTAGCATTTTGAAAAAGGGTGAACCATTTGCATGGACAGATGAAAGAGAGGCCGCTTTTCAAGGGATCAAAACTTACCTAGCAAGCCTACCAGCATTACAGCGCCCAGAGAAGGACGAGAACTTGAAACTATACATCGCCGCCAGCAGGGATGCCATCAGTGCAGTGCTGGTAACAACCAAAGAAGAAGAGAAGCCTGTGTACTACATCAGCAGGACTCTTTTTCCAGCCGAGAAGAATTACACCAAATTGGAGCAGCTAATTCTCGCGCTAGTGGTAGCAACGCAAAAGCTTCGGACTTACTTTCAAGCACACAAAATCATTGTGCTAACAAAAACACCAATCGAGTCTATTCTGAAAAATCTCCAGGCAGCAGGAAGAATCGCGAGATGGAACGCTCAAATTGGACAATACGACGTGGAATATGAAATCAGAACGGCATTAAAATCCCAAATCATCGCAGACTTCTTGGCCGAATTTCCAATAGAGGAAGATTACGAAGATGAGCCAATATTGGGAATAGAAGATGAAGATGGTCCCGAAGACTTGCTAGAACAGTACCATCCTCGGAGGTGGGAAATTTTCATCGACGGATCAGTAAACAGTGATGGCCGAGGTATTGGCATAGTCTTTACATCGCCCGAAGGAGAACGCACCGTCTTCGCACTTCGTTTGGAGTTCGAAGCAACAAACAATGAAACAGAATATGAAGCACTAATTCATACCTTAAAACGAATGATTAGCATGGAAATCCAGGAAGCACGAATTACAACGGACTCGCAACTGGTCGTACGACAGTTGGACGGGAGTTACCAGTCTAATGATTTGTTATCTAAGTATAAGAAGTTAGCAAGAAGGCTAATGTCGAAAATTCCGCATCTCAAAATACGACACATTTGCAGAAAGGACAATAGGCACGCAGATGCTCTGGCGTTCATAGCATCCAAAGTAACAGATAAAAGCATCATTTCCATCGAAATCGGAAGAGTGAGGCAATCGTCGATAGCAGCCGAAGAAGGAGAACTGGTGATGTCTGTCCAAGAAGAACACGACGATTGGAGAACTCCCATAAGAAAGTATTTGGAAAACAAAGAACTACCGAGCAATCCACTAGAAGCACACAAAGTAATCAGCAGATCTGCTAACTACCGACTTATAGACGGGGTCTTACATCGACAGTCCTTCTTGGGACCTTTGCTAAGGTGTGTGCATCAAGTGGACGGAATCGCACTGATGAAGGAGTTGCATAGCGGTGAGGCTGGTACCCACAGTGGCGCAAGAACACTAGCACAGCGAACAAAAGCCCAAGGGTACTACTGGCCATATATGCATGCCGATGCAAAGAACATCTCCCAAAAATGTGATCCTTGCCAAAGATTTGCTAAGCGAATTCATGCGCCAGCAACAAACCTGAACTCAGTCTTAAGCCCATGGCCCTTCGCCAAATGGGGGGTAGACATTGTCGGCCCATTTATTCCAGGAACGGGGCAACGAAGATACATCATAGTTGCAACCGACTACTTCTCAAAATGGATCGAAGCTAAAGCCTTGCGAAGCCACACGGGGAAAGAAGTGTTCACCTTTTTCTGGGAAAATATATTCTGTCGTTTCGGAGTACCCGCGGAGATAGTTTCGGATAACGCCCAAGAATTCCTCAGCGCCGAAGTTAAAGAACTCTTAAATCAATACAACGTAAGGCTTGGTACCTCGACACCAATCTATCCTCAAAGTAACGGGCAGGCCGAGGCAACAAACAAAACCATTGGAGATAACTTGAAAAAGCGCGTGTTGCCACACAAGAAGCAGTGGTGCGAACATCTGCACAATGTACTATGGGCATTCCGAACTTCACAAAGGCGAGCAACGGGAATGACTCCCTTTCACTTAACATATGGGACTGAGGCAGTACTACCCACAGAAATAATGATACCAACAGACAAATATAAAGCGTGGGAGCAGAACCTATCGGCAGATTTAATATATGCAAAATTGGACGACCTCGAAGAAGAAAGAGAGGAAGCTCGGCAGCACATCATTAACTATCAAGAAGGGGCTGCCCGAGGCTACAACAAAAAAGTGATTGAGCGAGAGTTTCAACCTGGCGAGCTGGTGTTACGCGAAATACCTCCCTATCAAAAAGGAAACGCGGGAAAGCTAGAGCCAATATGGGAGGGCCCGTACACAATAAAGCAAAAAGCGGGAAAAGGAGCTTACAAGCTAATCGATGAAAAAGACGGTCTCGGACTCGGAAACGCATGGAATGCCAAATATATCAGGAAGTATTACTCTTAAAGTACCATGTACCTTCACAGTAAAGGAAACTTTGCCACAAAAGCTCCGAATCAAACAAACAAAACAGGCTGTAACGCCGAGGCAAAAACGCCAAAACAAACAAAACAGGCTGTAACGCCGAGGCAAAAACGCCAAAACAAACAAAACAGGCTGTAACGCCGAGGCAAAAACGCCAAACAGAGCTAGTGCACATATAAACCGTAAGGGCCCTACGAGTTATATGGCACGGTCTTCTACCCACAAGACACCCTGATAAGCGGTGAGCACTTTGAATCAAGGCTACATAAGCCGATGATACATTCGTGTTCACTACCAAACGGCCACGAGGAGTAAACGTCCTCGGGCGCCGAAGGGACGATAAATGGGATTAACATCTACCTATAGAGGAAGATGGAACCCCGAGGCAGCTACCTCGTTCTGAGAAATAAGGAACGAAGTACGCAGCCAAGGGACCCCTATAAAAAGCAGTCTCAAGGGGGGACAGTCAAAGATTCGGATGGGTTGAACTTTAGGCCGCGATAAGAGAAAAGTGCTATGTCTAAGCTCCAGCTTTGACCGGCACTCCCCCATTGTGTTACTTTATTATTGAAAAAAGGGGCATTCACGTTAAAAACTTACATTCACTAAGGCTAAAGGTCATCAGGGCATTAACATGCCCTCGAGGAGGATACACAGCTATCTTCGATACCTACCTAACGTATTAAGCATATAACGGGTGTCTCCGACATCAATAGCCAGTGTTTTGCTTCAAACCAGTGCGAGTAACTTAAAGCCTTTGGGAGGGGTGACCGTATGCCCCCACTAGCTTGGTTCACTATCCCTAACATCGAAGTAAGCCCCGAAGTTGCACCTAAAGCAACCACGTTAGCCAGGAAAGAAGGGCAGCAACAAAACAAACATTCAATTCAAAAGGAGCAACTCAAATTCAACAAGCAAAGCTAAATCATAGTCAAAGTACGAAAACAGCAAAGAAAATTCAAACAAAGTATCTTCCACTTAGGCACTCTTCATATTCTCCTCGGTGGCGTCATGGCTCAGGGAACCATCGGTCTCGGAAGCACCAATAGGTTGAACAGAAGCTTTCACAACCTCGCTTCCCCCAATTTCTTCATTCATATCTTCCCTCGAGCCCTCCTTAGGTATATCGCCGGCATGCTTCTCGGCATTCACACCACTCCCATTACCTTTGCTCTCATCCTCCGCAATATCAAGCTCACCATTTTCCATCGCAACCCGTAGTTCTTCTAACGCCTGTTTCGCATATGGGCAAGGAATAAGTCCTTTGTCGGACTCTAGAAAAACGTCAGCATCATTCACTCCTTCGCCATAATAAGGAGGCTGTATGTTAAAATCCCTAAACACATCTCTCACATGCCGACGACTAAATAACTTAGTTCGATCCTCCTCCCCACTAATATGCCTACGGAGTTCCAGAATTTCTTGATCACGAGCCACGAGCAGATTGTCTTTTTCTTTGCAAGCATTTTGCGAAAGATGGAGCTCGTTCTCCTTAAAAGCTATTGCAGAATTAAGCTGGGAAACTTGTTTCCTCTCAATCTCCAGATTCTGAACGCATTCTTCTTGTTTCTGAACAACGGTTTCAAGCTTTCTAGAGAGATCATCCTTCTCTTTCTCTAAACTCCGAACATCCTTTTCCAAACTCTGAATAGCAGCATCAAGACGAATAATCTCAAGCCTTTGCGTCTCATTCAAATCCACCAGATACACCCCATGATGCTTTTGCTACAAACGATAAGACAAAAATCAAATCACCACACAACCTCCAACACTCAAGAAACAATTCCAAAAACAAAAACATGCACTTACAGCCTCAAGGAAAGCTTGATGCTGCGCAGGAGAGGTGGCAAGAACGTCCCTATCCCACTTGCCAGAATACGCTTGCGAAAGGAACTTAGCAAAAAAGGGATCCAATGGATGCTTCAACGGATCCTTGGCATGCGCTCTCAAATGATTAGAAAGGTCTTCGGCATAAGGGCCAGGAATAGAGCTTCGTTCAAGAAGTCTCTGTGCTTCCTCGGCCGAATAAGGCCTTCGCACAAAGCTAACGGGACCAGAAGGTTGACTCAGCGAGGATTCTACAAAGCAGTCACTCGAAGGAGGCTGGCTAGCAAAAGCAGGAGCGGCAGGCCTTTGAGCTGACGTGGTAATCGGGGAATGAAACGTCACCACACCCTGCGAAACCGGATCACTTTCGGACACAACTATCTGCTTCTTCGCAGTCTCAACCTTTACAGCTTCGGTATTCCTATCATCAGCTCCTCTCGGAGGCCCAGAGGAAACAATTGCACCCTTGTCAATGATCTTTCCAACAGCCCTCTGAGAACCAACGGTTCGATGAATAGTTTGCAAAAACTTCTTATTCACACTACTTAGAACAGGTGTCTCACGATTAGGATCACTCAGAGAAAACGTCATCGAACTTTCTTTAACCCGAAGCACCTTCACCTGCTAACAGAAAACAGTCGAGATAGTCAGGTTCCAAAACAGAGGCAGATATCCATACCTAGAAAGCATCCGAGGCACATAGTATTTTCTCACCGGACTATCTTGACTCTTTTCGTCATCTGGTTTCGAAACCTCCTTTCTTTTCCTAGAAAGATCAATCTGTTCCCGAACCAATGGGTTTCCTAACACAGGTTTCTGAAAAAAGATCACATTAGAAAAAACAGCAAGGGAATATTCACCTATTCAGACATACATATCACACAAAGTACCTTCTCTTTAGCGGCAGCTATTCTTTCCTGAAATCCCTTGCGTCTCCCCTCGGAGAAATGAACCTTAAAAAATTCAACAACAGAAAACTTGTGATCCTTCCTGAACTTCGTTCGTTCAATCCTTTTCTCTTTATCTTCGTAACCAAAAAGAACAGGACCTTCGATAAGAATAGGCTTAGAAAACCATGCTTCATCACCGCGAAGAAGAGCATTCGCTACAGACCCAGGAGAAAACACGTCGCTCATAACGTGTGAAGTATTAGAAGACTTAACCAAGCTTACGCCCCAAGGGACCCTCGTCGCAGGCAAGCCCTCTTCTACTTTAAAATACTTAAAAAAGTTCTCGGCAGTCCAAAAACCCGGCGAACGTTTGAATGACTCAGGAAGATTTTCGTAGTAAAAGGATTTGCCAGTCGAACGGGCAACCCACTCCCGGATAATTCGGATGGAATTTCCATCCAGTTGCATCACACCGCAGAAAAGGATGAATTCGAGAGTAAATTTCGTAAAAAAGAGGGTTCTCAGGGTCGTATAACGGAATTGGAAGACCGGAGCCAAGCTGTTCGCCGGAGACAATTAGTTTTCTGTCACTGCATTGATGAGAAGAAAGTAACTCAGGAGATAAATCTACCTTGCCTAGACTCTTACAAGAGAAAAGACTTGCATCAAAGCCAAAAGCCTTGGCTTTTTCTTCCCAAGAAGATCCTTGAAGGTTAGCCATCTTTCGAGAAGATCCACTTCCAGACTGCATATTCACCTAGAGAATTCGAAGAATAATCACAGAGAAGAACAAGTAAAGGAGAAAGCAAGAAACCACGAAAGCCTAAAAAGCGGTAGATCTAATCAGGGGAGACTAAGAAGCACTAAGGAGACAAAGGAAACTAGAAGAAGGGAAAAGAAGGGGTAAAATAAAGTTTAAATAAGAGGGTGCAAGACAGGCGCAGCCGGTAAAAGGAAGTCGAAAGGATTCTGACGTCATTAAAAAACCACAGGTGTCGGCAAAAGAAGTTAAAATACCGGACACGTGTCGAATAGAAGAAAAATCCAAATCAGTTTCCTTCTCAAAATTTCTTCGATCTTCGGACAAGGAAAGAGGCAAACTGTAGGGGGTAAAACCCGTCGGACCACGTGTCTTGCATCCAAGGCACATAATCATGCCGAGAGAACCACACCGAGAAAGAGTGGCAGTGAAGTCTCGGACTGACAAAGGAAAGGAAGCTACACGCAAACGAAGTAAAGTCTCGGGGTAAGAAGGATTCGAACCACGTCAAAGGACCGAAGCTTAGGATCCAGCTTCGGAGCGTAAACCGCCTTACTCGACAGAAACTGACACCACCACGATTGAGTCTTTTGTCTTTATTAGCTGTATACCACCCAAGCTCGGCCTATATAAGGCGAGCTTGGAAAACGTTGTAAGGGTTGGATTCTTGTTTGGTTGAGCCTAAGTAGCAAGAGAGAGATTAGGTTTGTAATCTCCTCTGGTTCCTTAGGGTTTTTCTCATGTAATCTCAGCAGTAGTAATACACAGAAAGTCTTCTTATAACTGATCTATATCACTTATTTAGCCTTTGATTACTGTTCATAGCATCTTCGATGTTGTTCTTGATGTCTTCGGACTACTAAACCATAAGTAAATACTGTATGTGCGTGTAGATCTGATGGATATGGTACCTCGAGTACCTATGCAGATTTTCTACTCGTACAGTTTGGCGCTAGAAACAGGGATGATTAAAACAACTTAGGGTTTGCCTGTGAATTTTCAGATTTTCAAATTTTTTGTTTTATCGTCTTTATAATCTTCTTCAAAGATTTTTTTTTTCTTTCAAAAGTTTGTTTTCATGAAAATAGCTCCTGTTTCTTAAACATCTAAATGACCTTAAAGGCTTTAGTGTGTTTAAGAACCTTTTGAGCATAGCATCAGATGGCAAAGTCTTCCATT
>JAJJMA010204104.1:0-11242 GCA_023529015.1 Papaver nudicaule | reverse complement strand
CAAGATACCGATTAGAAGTATTAATGGCATTTTGTCAGAAATAACTTCATACCACAAATGAGTCTTCTCAATACCAAATCTCCAACACCATATAGACAGTAAGGCTTTTTTCATGAGAGTAAGGTCTAAAACACCAAGTCCTCATCTATCTTTTCCCACAAAAACTGTCTCATTCTCTTCTCAAGCTTGTCTATAACAGTAGTTGGGGCTTTAAATAAAGAAGAATAGTAAAGTGGGAGAGCAGATATAATGTGTTTGATGTAGACTAATTTACCACCCTTAGAGACAAAAATCTGTTTCCAAATGGAGAGTTTTGAATCAAATTTCTGAATAATTGGATCTCTTAGGGCATAGCTCGGTTGAACCCACTGGCGTTGCTATCTCAAGTCAGTTGCCAAGTTTAGTTGACGAAAACTTAATCCTTGATTAAGTCTAAAATATCATTTCGGACTAGAATATGTTAGGTATTCGAGACGAATACCATTGAAGATGAAGACCGGAACTTACACTCTTGATAAATTAATCGTCATCATCGAAAGGTTAGAAAGGTTTTCCTTTTGGTTTTGTATTTACCATTCTATCAATAAAATAGTTTATGATATTGTTTATAGTGATCTCGAAGGATCAAAGACTAGTTATCTTGGCACTTAGGTTTACCTAGTGCCCAATGTATAAGAACAACGTGGGAATGGAATCTAGTTCTTGAATTACACCTGAACAACATACACGTTCATATGCTGGAAGGCAAATTCCTGAACTCAGCGGTTTTTGATGAACGCGTTCATACAAGAGCTCAGGAACTCCTGAACTCATAAAAATGCACATGAACGCGTTCATTAAGCCAATGGATAAAAACTTATATCTTGAGGTTTTTGCCTTTTGTGATTGGATTCTCGAACTCGTTCACAATAAGGCCCATGGAGCTCTTGTGCACAATAGACTTTTATGTTCGTGTATACTTACATGGACCCTATAACATGGTTTACTTTCTAATCCATTGCCATCCTTCGATTTGATCAAGGCGAGTCTTCTCACGGCCTTTAGTTTTTTACCGACGGGTTAGAATAAAATTGACTTGGACCTCACTACAAGCCTATGGACTTTTCTAAGTTTGGAAACTTGCTTGAGCCTTACTCAAGGTTGCTTAACTTTAAAGCAAAGCCTCCCTTGACGATCAAATAAATAGATGACCTTCTGCAAGATACAAACCAATCCTCTACACATCTGTGTATCCTTGTATAAAGGTCGTCATCTCGAAGTCTTTTTTCTTGGACTACGACTATTTGAAATACTTCACTTGGGAATCGTGAAGCACAGGTCGGAATTAATATTCCCGATCCCGTATTAGGTCGACTGTTTTGTTGCGGCCAATTTATTCAATAAAGACGAAATATTTGATAGAAGCTTTACACAGCTGCACTCGGTGTTATAAGTCCTAGAAGCTCCATAACGCAATTCACGAACTAGGTTTAATATCAAGTTTGTCAGGCGTCTTGTTAGAGGCAGGGTAGCGCTAGTCTTCACGACGGACTGTGGAGCAACTCCTAGGCCTGTAAAGGACGCCATCTAGGGGAATCAAGTGCGTAGGCTTCTGCGGGAATCAAGAGACGTAGGAGCACAACGGTATCTGAGTTGCTTGGAGGGTTAATTCAGTCTCGATACATTCCAGTCCGAAGTCTGATTGTAGGCTAGCGTCTGTATTCGCTTAATACTGTGTGTGTTCAAATCTTGACTAGGTCCCGGAGTTTTTCTGCTGGTTGCGGTTTCCACATTAACAAAACTTCTGGTGTCTTGCATTACTTTTACCTTCCGTATTATAGTGTCTCTGATCTATATAATTAAAGTATTGCAAGTTGTTGATTCTAACCCTTGAGTGAATCCATCCCTATTTGAGATCTACGAGAACCTGTTCTTGTTAGGATTCAGTTATTGAACAAAGAACTGTACTCGGGTTGTTGCTTGAATATTGATTTGTGAGATCGTTCAAGTAACCTAATCAACTAGGTTCACGAATTCAAAAGTTGGTGGTGTATCTCGGTATCCCCTCCTTTTCAGGATCCCATATAACCGAGTATGCCTTTGCACCTAGTGCATTCCTAAGTAGATGAAAGGAATTGAATCTGTTGCACATCCAAGATCCATGGCCCAGTTCAACTTAGGTACATTGCCAATATGTACTAGTCTAGTTTTTGCATACTTTTAAACCTGCAATGTACTCAAAACACTTGAGCACAGAAAAAAGATTGATTAGTTCTTCCTTTTTGTTACCAAGAAAGAAAATAGTATCATATGCATAGTGCAAATGGTTTATTGTCATACCATTTTGTGTGCAAGAAAAACCACTGAATCCTAAACCTGCATCTCTGTCAAGATATTTAGAGAAACCTTCCATGGATATATTGAATAAAAGTAGAGAAAGGAGGTCACCTTGACTCACACCCCTTGTGCTTCTACAATAATCAATAGAAGATCCATTAATCAAGACCGGGAAAGAAGCTGCAAAAAAAAAAAAAAAAAAATTCACCCACTTACACCACTTATTTCTGAATCTCATCTTCTTCAAAATCAATTCCAAATAACTCTAAGTAAGCCTTTTAAAAGCCTTCTATATGTTACTTTTGCGTATGATACCTGCATTACCTGAATTATTATGCCTTGAATCAACTAGCTCATTTGGTATTAAAGTGTCATTAAGACTTTGCCCTCCCTCCACATATGCACATGATGTTAGTTTGCTCATGCAAGCTATCAATAATTTCAACTTGAACAATTTCGGTTGCCCGAAACCAAACCAGGAACATTTTCAACAAAGTGACTAGGTGTATTTTTTGGTTTTCAAATGTTGTTTCTATATACCTTTTTTTTAGTTAGTGAAAACTCTGTTGTTTCCTTCCACTAACTTTTTTTAGTGAGATTGAAGCAAATTGATTTGATTAGATTAAAATTATAAATTAACTTAAATTAAAATTAAATTATCACATATAACTAAAAAAGAAATGGGTTGTATTTCGGCAAAACCTTAAGGATATGGAAACAACCTATAAAAAAAGAAAGAGTTGTCGCTTTGCATTTCCCAACCCATTCTTCAACTGTTAATAGGAATGTATGAACATGTAAGGGAAACGATATCAACAAAGTTCGGAATTTGGAAACAAAGTTCAGTTTGACATAAATTTAAAGTTATGGCTTTCGTATGGCTAAGTAAATGCAACCTTATTTGGCCAGCACATTTATCTGTCTTTTGTAATAGATACTCAACCCAACATAACTCGATAGTCGAAAACATTTAGACATAATGAACTATTTAGACATCTACAACTGGAAATGTAACATGAACAAACTCTTATGCCTTCGTGAGAAGGTTGTTATTATCGAATTTATGAACGAGGCTTCCCCTCTTTTACGGAAAAAAAAAGTTTAACGGACACAATAATTTCATCAGCAGACTGAGAGCGACTGAGATTTTATTCAGAGTGAACGTCGGAGATTATGCCTCGGCCCAACTAACCCCAATTAAAGAATCATTAGTCTGTTTGGTTACACACTCAAAAACAACTTTTCGTGGAAGCAAAAAAGTCAAATGTTAGTTTGGCAACACAATTTTAAAATGACTTCTAAAAGTACAAAAATTATTTTTTTCTGAAGCAAAACATTTTTGCTTCGGAGTTTTGGAATTGACTTATGCTTCTCCAAAAGCATAAATCAGAAGTGTTTTTATATTCAAACAAGCTATAAGCCAGCCATAAGCTAACATTGGCTCTGGCCTGATGCAGCTTTCCCTATTCCGGTGATATGAAAATAAGAAATAGGGAAGAGCATTCCATCTTCCCAGCTGCCTACCGGCTTCCTAAATCTCATTTCCCTCTTTCTCATCTGTACGTTTTTATTTTTCTACTCTATGGATCATAACGCACATGATTTTTTTACCAAACAAGAATTAACCCTACCCGAGTAAACTAATGGGACATTTTATAAAATACTCTTGTTTGAAATGTGTCAACCTAAAGTACTCTCACCTTTTTAAACTTTTCTAAAGTACCCTCACTTTAACCGTTTTTTTTTTTTTTATTGTAGCGGTTTTCATCCATTTTGAGGGGTTAAGTGTGAGGTGGCACTTGCAAATTGTCTAATTCACCCTTCACATCCAACCACCACTTGAACCCCCCACCACCACCACATGAACCCCCTACCACCACCACATGAACCCCTACCACTTAAACCCCTCACCACCACCATCTGAACCCACCACCACCACATGAACCCCTCACCACCACCATCTGAACCCACCACCACCACCTAAACTCTGAACCCCACCCCCACGACCACCACCTTCGGTGGTGGTAGTGAGGGTTCAGGGGTATTTTGTAATTTCACAACCCATTTTAACATGTCAAACTTACTTTGACTAACTTAGATGGAAAAGCTAACGGAAAGGGCACCTTAAAAAAATTTAATTTTTCGGGAGCACTTTTGGTTGACACATTTCAAACAAGACACTTTACGAAACATCCCTAAATTTATTTTTTTTTTGAAGCAAAGTAATTTTATAAATAGACTAAATAGTCACTACACGCGGATATTGAACACCTGATACATCACCAAAGATTACATTCTGCAAATAAATTGGGAACATATGGTCCCATATTTTCATACTATAGTTTACACTTTGGCTATTATCCACCGCATGATTTGCCAGGCCATCTGCCGCCTGATTTCCTTCCCGATAAGTATGAGCCACCCTGTGAATAGGTATCGCCTGTATTATTCTGCATATTTCATTGACCATCTCTCTGAGATACCATGGAGGTTCCACTTTTCCATTGATAAAACTCAGTAAATTAGCTGAGTCTGTTTCAAACCACACATGTTGCCATTGTCGATCTCTGGCTGTTTTTGCTGCTAGTAGCATTGCCCATGTTTCCGCCATCAACGATGTTGTTACGCCCAGAGGTTGTGCTATTGCCATGATTGTATTTGCTTCAGCATCTCTGCAGATGATTCCCGCACCAGCATATCCCGGGTGTCCCCTTGCTGCACCATCCGTGTTAATTTTTACCCATCCTTGTTCTGGTCTTTTCCATCCTACCATCGTTGTTCTTCTTGTTCTTCTATTCTCATTTTGGATAACAATCGGTGGTGTATCCGGTAGGTAAGGTAGTTCATATCCACTTGCCCATGTGAATTCTTGTTGCAGTTGAATGGGTAGGGCTGTTGTTTGGTGTGCTTGCTGTACCTTCTGTCTATACATGAATTCATTCCTTGCTAACCATAAATTCCACAAGGTGTAGCAAAATAGGGTATTGATAATGCTGTTTGTTTTGAAATTTAAAATTTGATGTAGTGTGGCTGTATGGGTATGAAATTTAAATTAATTGATGGGGTAAATAACTAAACATGTCATTTTCCATCACGTGCAAACCTTATCCCCATCTTGAATGTCATTGTCCGAAGCTAGTACTATCAGCAGATTGCTTAACCCTGCATATGTCCTGACAGAGAGTTGGTGGGACCCTAAATCAAGACCCACACAGATCTCGATGAACTAGTCATTCCCCTCTCCGATAGACATTTGGGACATTCCTTAGGTTGAGCTCTCAGCTAGTGTATGTATCAGCCTTGAAGGAAAATGTCAAAAGCGCTGGGAGTAATTGGGTTGTCTTCCATCCTGAGAAACTTTCTTCATCTGTCAGCAATAAATCAGATTAAGCAAACCCACACTCAAATCCTCATCAACGGTTTCCATCAAAACCTCACTCTTCAGACTGATCTCATATTAGTCTACTCAAGGTGCAGTGACCATCTCAAATATGCGCAGCACGTATTCGATAGAATGACTGATAGAAATATGCACTCTTGGAACATATTGATCTCTTCTTACGTTAATAAGTCTCTTTATCATGATTCTTTAAGGATATTTCATGGGTTATTGAAAACATGTCTTCGACCTGATCATTTCACATTTCCATCGGTTTTTAAGGCTTGTGCAGGAATCGGAGATTCTTGTGCTGGAAAGGTGGTACATGGTTGGGTTATGAAACTTGGGTTTGAAGACCATGTTGTTGTTAGGAGTTCTTTGATTGATTTTTATGCAAAATGTGAGAACTTGATTGATGCAAATAGGCTGTTTGTGAAGATGGTGGTTAGAGATGTTGTTGTTTGGAATTCGATGATTGGAGGTTTTGCGAGAGCTGGGTTTTCAGAGAAGGCGCTGGTTTGTTTTAAAGAAATGCAGAAGGAAGGATTGAAGATGGATTTGAGGACAATACCGAGCATTTTGAGTGCCTGTGGGAAGGAAGGAGACTTGATGAAAGGGAAAGAAATTCACGGGCAAGTGGTTAAGAGTTTATGTTTTAGTAGAGATGTCGCAATTGGGAATGCTATAATTGATATGTATGCCAAGTGTGGATGCTTAAACAATTCACGGCTGGTTTTCGAGAACATGAATGACTCGAGTGTTGTAACTTGGACCACATTGATATCTTCATATGGAGTTAATGGGAAAGGAGAGGAATCAGTAACTCTTTTTGAGGAAATGATAGCTGCAGGATTCAAACCCAATTGTGTCACATTCACAGCTATCCTGTCTGGTTGTAGCCACTCTGGTCTTATTGATCAAGGTCGAAGGATTTTCAATTCAATGAGTTCGGAGTTTGGAATAGAACCTGGTATCGAGCATTATGCTTGTATGGTGGACCTCCTTGGCCGTTTTGGACATCTTGAGGAGGCCTTGGGACTGATAAAGAGTTTTCCAGGAGAAGAAGCAGCTAGTATTTGGGGTGCTCTACTTGGTGCATGTAGAATTCACAAAAATGTAGAGATTGGAGAAATTGCAGCTTATCGACTTTTTGAATTGGAAGCTCGTAATTCTAGCAACTATATTGCGCTGTCTAATATATATGAGTCTGTTGGTAGGTGGGATGGTGTCCGTAGAGTAAGATCAAGGATGAGGGAGTTGGCTTTAGTCAAAACACCTGGGCTCAGCTGGATTAATATCAATGATAGGGTTTTTAGATTCTTTCAAGGTGATGTGTCCCTTCCACAGATGAAAATGGCATATGAGACATTGGACATGATGAGCAAGACAATGACGGTGTCTCAAGGTTATGCATTATAGAAGCCAAAGTTTCATTTTTCGTGAAGTCGAAATACTCACGAGAGAATAAAGTAGGATGGTTAAAAAGTGTGAATCTGAAATTGAAAGGGTACCCAAGCAACTACTTTCGGAATATATTTAGACCTGCACAAAAATAGCAGAGAAAATGATTGTGCATCACTATTTTGTTTTTAATCGAAGGATAAAAGGAGAGATTACGGAGTATTTAACCGTCCTCCCATTCTATCTCATCCTCCTCGTTTAGCTTGTAAATTTCAGGTGCCGTTCCTGTTGCTGGGGAATCTTTCCATTCAACAGCCTCGCGTTTGAATGGATCAGTAGCGAGTCTAGTGACTTCTCCACGTTGATCCTTTGTGACATTCATGCCCTGCAAGATCATCCAAGGAGGAAAGACTTTCATGGCTCTAGCCTCAACCTTGATATCCTGTTTTTCCGCTGCCATACCAGGCAGCTCAACTTCAATTTCTGGAGAAGATTTCAGTGGATCAGCATCACCATCTGCTGCTTGGGCTTTCCATGCTTGGAGAGTACCAGTTTCAGGACAAGGTAAACCCTCCACTCGCTTGAGCTGTTCCAGCAATGGCTTCAGCTGTCCCTCCATCTTTTGAAGCATGTCCCTCGACTTTTCCCGTCTCCTCCTCCTTGCATTATCATCTCCGTCAGCAGCAGATTTGTCACTTTCAGCAACGAGTTCGCCATTGCACCTCTCGCAGTGAAAGCCCTCACCCACAGGGGAGATCAGTTGAAGGGCATCGAATGCATCATACTTGCGGTTGCAAGTGAGGCAAACATACGACTCAACCTTATCTCTACAGTCAATTTTGGCCTTCAGTTTTTCCTTCATGCTAAATCTGTGAGTAATCTAAACAGCAATAAGAATGGGTGTGCAGCTTTATCTTCTTATCTTCTCTCTCTTTCCCATGAGCTACTAATCTCTGTGCCGTCTCTTTTCGATGATCCCTTGTGACTAGCTTCTCTTCTTCAAGAAAAACTAAATTCCGGCGTAGCTCTTTAGGGTGCATCTTCAATTCCTCAGCCAAATCCTCCTCCCTAATCCATCTTCGCCTTGTTAGGGCATCAAGTATCACAACCTGTGCATCGCCATAAAAGGCACGAGCAGCAAGCCTTGTCAACTTGTTGAATGGCATTACACTCATCTTTGCAAAATCATCTGCTGC
Source organism: Papaver nudicaule (assembly GCA_023529015.1). Lineage (NCBI taxonomy): Eukaryota > Viridiplantae > Streptophyta > Magnoliopsida > Ranunculales > Papaveraceae > Papaver > Papaver nudicaule. Next base: position 2,950 of record JAJJMA010204104.1, on the reverse strand, counting down.
TGATCAAGAGTCAAGACAAAGAAATATTATGGGTTTTCTTCTCAACCGCGAGAAGTGGAGAAACTGTCTGTTGAATAAATTTGATCGAAGGAGAAACTTGTTGCATATTTATAGACGCGTATGGTAAGGGAAACGCGGAAACCTAATGTAAGTATTGGCCAGAACAGAAACTCTAAATTTAGAAACTGTACAAACTAAATAGCGCACCAGTGTAGTTTACCCTTGGTTTACACCGAACGCCATCCGATTGGTCCTTGACTACAGCTGTGTGTGCGGACATTAAACCTGATGCTACTTTTGATGACTATGTATCGGATGTGCCTTTCTTTGGTGGTTTCCTTTCCATTTTTGGAGTTTCTGGGGTATCAGGTATGGTCTCATATTTCAAATTGTGTTTCTTATCAAATATCTGATGAAGGGCTTGTTTCCTTTAGACCATATTTGTTGGGGAACATTCCAGATTTTAGACTATCTCCATTTTCTCTTTTGCAAATCACAATCATTTGGAACAAATAGAATGAGGACAGATACCAGATATTAATTAAAATTTAGGCATATTTTAGTATAGGATGGCTTTGTTGTGTATTATTGACGTGAGCATTTCCTTAATAAATTGCAGATTACCACAAGAATAACTGCAGCCAGTTATGTTAAAATATATGGTCTTTACTGCTGTCAAAATATATGTCTTTTGCAAATAAACTGTACATGAATCGATTCAATGAGAATTTCTAAATGCTGTCTGTTTACTGGTATCTTTCAGGTACAGGGGCGGTAAAACAGTAGCAGCAGTTTTTGGTAAATGGGATGGCAGCATGGTTCAAGGAAAGAAAAAGTTCAGCACCATTTCCTGATTCATGGATGCTTTGGAAGCCAAGCAAGCCACCAAAATTCCCAACGCGATATAACTTAACCCGCTTAATGAACTCGTTCCGGTATTAAAGATTTGGTTTCCACAAAACTGGTGATATAATTGTTGCGTCATCTTATCTCCATTAGATTCAGCTAATTGTACTGGTGTCTTTAATGTACAACTTCTACTTCTTATGTTTAGGAGAAGTTGCCACCGACAGACTCAAGGCTCAATACTGAGCGGAGGTTCCTAGAGAACGGGGAATATGAAATGGAAAATTCAGAGAAACTGTGGGTTGAGCAGAGGCAGCGCCAGGTATATTTTGGTTATCTGTGTAATGCTAATATAAAGAAAATCATCACAAAAAGATCCATGGAATTTAGTTATTAATCAAACTGGTATCCATAAAAAGAATGTGTTAAAAACTTGTAATCGGATTCAGGAAAAAGTTCAGCCATGTGTCAGGTTTTCATGTGCCACCTATTCGTTCTGTTTTAGTTTTTGTCCTTTTTGTCACTTCCTTCAATAGCATAAGAATTTAGAATTAGTTGTTCGGCACTTACTGAATTATGTTTGTTAACTATATTTACGTCCTCTAGCAATTTCGGATCACATAGGAAATATTCTTGCTCAATGAGAATAAACACATGGCTGGAGTTGCAGTAAATTGGAAGTCTCTTTTTGTACTGTAAGGCTGTAAGTAATATTACTAGGTGTTAAAATTTGATATTCTATACAAGAGAAACAAATAAAGCTCTACGATTTCTAAATATTTCAATTTGCATGTGAGACCAACTGATCGTATGAAGATGTGTTTGAATGAAGCAATAGTTTTTGGTCTGACAGATACCCGACATAGCTAAGTGTGTTATAGTACTAAAATTAGTGAGCGAGTCCATTTGATATATGATTTCAGATGGCAGCAAACCTCTTTCTTACATCTTATTATATTTCCCGTTATGGGTTTAATAAAAAATATCACAAGCACAATGATTGTCCTTACTCGAACAACTTATTTTCAGTGTGAAAGGAAAAAAGAACAAGAAATCACACAACACAAATTCTTCTTAGTCGATGAAGTAGTAACCATGCAAATCTTACAGCCTGTTAATTTTACGGTTTATTGTCGAGAAGCTAATGATTAGAATAGGAAGAAGATGCTCCCCTGTCTGCAGTTCGAGAAGTGTTTTCCCCAGAGCTATTACCGTTGTCACGGGGGACGGCATTACTCTCTACAGACTTTGTTTGCAAGCCTTCGCCGACTGTTTCATTCTTCTTGATTGCTTCCTGAATATGGAAATCCTCATCAATATCAAGCCTTACAGCTTCTGTACCATGCGGGCCAGGTACAATAGTTTCATGCACCTTCCTATGTCCATCAATGCTTATGATCTCAGACTTTTGAACTTTCTTCTTCCTCTTTTTAATAAAGCAACACAAAGCTACTGAGAGGAATGCAAGAAAGAATAAACCACCCAAGGATACAAATACGATAATGATGGTGGTGTGGTGTGATGGTCCAGGTGATGGTGGAGTGATATGAGGAGGTGGTGGAGCAAGAGGACGTGGTGGTGGTTTGATAATTGGAGATGGTGGGGAAATGGAATGATGGGGTGGCGGTGGTGCTGACACTGCAGGAGTTGGAGGCTTTTTTGGTGGTGGTGACACTGGTGGAGTTGGCTTCTTTCGTGGTGGTGGGGGGGCCACTGTCGGAGTCGGCGGCTTAGGTGACGGTGGCGAAACTGTAGGAGTAGGTCGCTTTGGTGCTGGGGGTGAGACTGCCGGAGTAGGTGGCTTTGGTGGTGTGACAGACCAGGATGGAGTTGATGGTGGTGGTGTAACAAATGGAGGGTTGGGGTAGTACTGAGGAGGTGGTGGAGAGAAGTAATAGAAAGGAAAGTTTTGGGGAGTAGTAGACATGTTAGGAGTTGCAACAAGATATTGTGGGTATCTACAGTTTAGGTGTAGTAGAGGATAGATGAAGAAGATGGTGGTGACAGTTGAATATCTTGAGTGCCTATTTGTAGTGGTCAGTCTTACTGCTGAGAAGCAATTTTGTTCTTAGTTAAGTCTTGGAAGTTTTGATTGTCTTGACTG
>JAJJMA010204098.1:33924-45718 GCA_023529015.1 Papaver nudicaule | reverse complement strand
ATAATATAATCTATATATACTAGTTAATCATTTTTGTGAGAATTTATTATTGATCAAATAATTATAAGATTTTGTGGGTACTAAATTTGATAAAAGACCCCTTAGCCGTGGACAGTGGTACTGCGTTTCAAGTTTTTATTATTAGTTCTAGATTTATGGGACTACAGAGAGAGATCTTATGATTCTGGTTATCGATGATGAGACAGACACAACCAACTTTTTCTCTTTGATTTTGTCTCGACATCTTTATTGTTTTGTCATTTCACCACGCATGCATTTTCTTATTTACCCAAGATTACCACTGGATGAGTGCATGAATCATATCACTCGCCGTATCCTCTACTCTTTTGCACAACAGATAGCAGGATGAAATCTCTCTGAAGTGATATATCGTATTTGTTGTACGACCACATCTTAATGCTTACCGTATGCAGATGATGCGTACGCCTGCAAGGATGTGTAACTTTTTTTTTTCGGAGCCCCTTGGTGTAGAGATGTAGAGCGTAATAGTGTTGTAGAGCGTGAGGTGGCACCACCCACACCATCGGATCTGCAGGGGGGTCCACCATTAGATTAACTCTTTTCGCTCTACACCATCGGATCACATCTCTACAAAATCTCTACGACACTATTTAGCTCTACATCTAGAGTTTTCGTTTTTTTTTCCTTTGTAATAAACTGCAAAATGTAGAGTTACAAGTACATTACAAAAGATTCATGACAAGAACTAATTCGGATTTAACGGTTATCTATAGTTATCGGTGACTCGTTCAAAGGAACAGTATCATGATCATAGTAACAATAATGTACTTTGTAACACCCATGGGCTAAGGCACAAAATGTGTTATCTGGAGATAAAAAAAATTTAGGATCGGATAAAAGCAGAAATTAGGCTTTAGGTAATTAGATTTTTGGATTTTTAGGTGGGAAATGGGTTTGGGAGGCAGCCCGGCAGGGTAGGCAGCTGTTATCGGTAACTGCTTACCCTTGCCTTAAGCTCCCTCTGCCCCTGAATTAACACCCACCTAAAACCGAGCTCAAGTCGCAAACCGTTGATTCAAGGGCCAATTACAAATTGGTCATACTTCTATAATGAGTTTTGCAAAATGGTCATCCTCCATAATCATCATTACAAAATGATCTATTTCCATTCGAGTTAACCATTTTCAAAATAAACTATCATTTTTTTTACCTTAATACCTCTCCCTTGCTCTGTCGCCACCACCATCCGAACCCCCCACAACCACCACCTGAATCTGAACCGAACCATCCCCACCTGGATCCTCAATGGGTTTTGCAAAATGGTCATCCTCCATAATCATCTTACAAAATGATCATTTATAACTGTTTTCAAAATAAAACGGTGTCAACTTTTTACCTTAATACCCTCTCCCTTGCTCCTGAATTCCCCACCACCCCCACCTGAACCCCCATCACCACCACTTTCCCATACCACCCAACCTAAGCTCACCAGTACCACAACCACAACCCACGCCTACCTTTGGGACAATTAGGTAATAACTCTAAAGTTAACGGAGTGGTGGATCCAATGTGACCATTTCGAAAAAGGTTTGTAACAGTATGACCCTTTTGTAAATCGGGTCTTGATAGTAGGATCATTCTGCTCCTTGATTCAACTCTTGAGCTTGAATTAGTGAGTCATGAGCCAACTTGGTAGAATGGCTTGTAAAATTAGTCAGTACAACACCTTCCCCGATAAGAAGATTGTCAAAACCACCATTTCTGAAGTAGAAATGTCATAATCGCGGTAGACACAAACCTTTTGGGACCTAAAAAAACCAGGACCTACCGGCGTAGTGGTGTGTAAAGCGTATTGGGCAATTTCCACTTACAAATTATTTAAGTTAAAGACAGGTTCCCAAGATTATCAAATTGCTCAGGAAGCTTAAAGACAAGTACCCAAGACCATCAAATTGCTCAGGAGGCTTTTAAAGCCTTCCATCATTCTATGCTGGTAGGATTTTCTGGAACCTAAGAAGCTCATGAACAAAATCACCACTCGTGTTTACTTGTGTCTAAAAGGTTGAAAGTATCGATGATGTGTGGCAGATGCTAAGATTTTCGTATCAGAGTTAAAAGGATGCCCTCTTGGGGTGTGAGTAAGGGGTACCCAACATTCGACCCACATTAACTACTTATTACAATCCAAGATGTTGAAGGAACTATCAGAGGAGTATACAAAAGATCGACTAACCCAAACAAGATTCAAAACAACGAAAAAGGAGTGCAGTACATAAGGTTAGAAGAATAATAATAATAAAAAATCACCAAAGTCTTGAGGCCCATGAGATGTTGATTTCTCCAATTGAAGGATTGGAGCCTTGATTGTCGATTGGAGCAGCGCCAACATGACCGAAGTCTACAACGAGAAACCCAGTACTATATACACGGTGGAGAGGGTTAGCCTCCTGGTTCGAACCATCCAAAAAGATGGCCCATCCATTTTTCTTGTACCCAGACCATAGTGAAGCATCTGGGACTTAGTAACCATGAAAAAGGAGTCCAGAACCATGCAGAAGAGCAACGCAAAAGTCCACCACCAGTTGTCATGGTATGCATCAGTATGCGCAAGAAAACGCATAGAAAGAATTGTCAAATGTTGATGCATCATTTGACAGTCGAAGTCTCGATTCATCATTGGTCTTGCGAGAAGTGGGATTTTCCCACATCTCGCATTTTTGAAAGAGGTGCAGCTACAAAAGTGTCCTCTTGTGATAGAGACAACTTCAAACCCGTTTGATGAGTTGTCGGCTTTGGTGTTCCTGGTAATGGCTTGATAGTCTTCTCGGAAGAATTGATGGGATTGAAAGCAGACTTGGTAGTCATCTGCGTTGGAACAGTAACATCTAAGGAAGAACCAGGACCTTGTTGGCAGTAACCGCAAAACAAATGAGGCTGGGATGATTGAATTGGTTGTTGTAGATCTTGTTGCACTAATCCTCGTACTGACTGTCATTGTAATATCTTTTCCTTTTCTGAACTATCGGAGCTTCAATTGGTGAGAAAAGAGGCATTTCTGAACCCTCAATAATGTCTGCCAAATTCTTCAATTTCCTAGCTTTTGAGGATGGTGCAGTCGCAGCAAAGTCAGGTGTAGGGCCAAGCTTGATGTGTTGTGGTATTGGGCTTGTGATTCTCCTTGAGTAAACTTGAACTGGAAGATCACTATGCATGTGGTTTAGGACCACACTTAAATCCCTCAACAATATTAATAGCAATTTTAACATTTGTGTTTTTGTGTTGCAGGTAACGGAGAATAACTGTTGCATATTAAGGGGAGAAGTAGTTCGAGAGAGGAAATTTTTCTTTATGAATGAGCTTGTCAAGGATTTAAGAGTCTGATTCTAAATCACCATCTTGTAGGGCCACTGATAAGTGGGCCTTTTCTTTGCCCCTAGTTTTCTCAATAGAAAAATGGACCTGGTTGTTTGGATCTGGAACCCCAAAGAGGAGCGTTCAAAACCAAGACCCCGGTTAGTCGAACCCGAGTAGGAACCATCTGTTTGTTTGAGTTTTTTGACGACCTTTTCAGTGTTATGGTTAGGGTTCTTTTGTCCAGAAGTTCAATGTGCAGAGAATGACCTCAAATGTTTTCTGACAAACTCCACATTGGCAGGGGGAAGAGGTTCAATGGCAGGTAGAGGAATTGGTACTGGAAAATCCAATGGATTCTTCACAAGTGTCCAACAATAACCTTTGTCAGATATGAGTTAGATCTTTCTTTAACGATGAGCTAGATCTAAAAACTGAGTCAGATCGTTTGAGAGCTGAGTATTTTGTTAGAGTATCCCGTGTCCTAGTCGTACCCTTAAAGGAGATCTCAATTTTGAAACAGAACTCATGCATGCATAAGTAGTAGGTTAAATCAATTCAGGGATTTCCTTATTGAGATCAATGTTGATATTAGAGATCTATTTGAACCCCTAGTTGAGCAGGAATGAAGATTTGGACATGGACCTAAGATGGAGTTTGAATTGTTGTAGATGTCAGTTTTTAAGATGTCTCCCCGCATGTCATTGCTAAGTTTCTTGTAGGGAAAATCTGGATGGGTTGCCTTGAATTGACAAAAAAAAGGGTTTGGGGGAGGAGTCACAATCCTTAGCATAATGATCAGTGTGTCCACACGTAAGACATAGGATTTTAAGACCCTCATAGATGTATCTGACCCAAGATTTAACACCTTAACAATGGCACTATGTCCAGGGCAAAAGGGTTTTTAAAGATTCATAAGAATTTTAATCCTTGGTATGGGGTTGGTGAGGTCAATATCAAGAACAATTCCTACTTTTTTAAGGAACTATAAGATGTCTATAGCATTTTTATTACTAGATGGGAGATCATGAATTTGTATGAAGAAAATAGCTGAGATAAAACACTTATCTTCCATGAGTGAACCCAACTAAGAAGATATATTTACCCATAAGCCATGTTTTGACCCAACATCGGATGATGAGTGACTTTATAGTGTTAAAAGTGCAGTTAGTAGCAAGCACTTTAACAGCCATGCATGCTGGTTTTTGAGAATGCATGAGTGAACCCAACTAATTATAAGTTAAAACAACAATACCTGAATCTTGTTGTTTTGTGTACATTAAATCAATCTTGGAGGCAGAGTACAAATTGTTTTCTTTTGTATAAAAGGTAGGGTTTAACTGGTTGGAACTCTTTTTTATAGATGTAGCTTTAGGGGGAAAGGAAGAGGAACATACATGATATGGACTTGGATTCGGGGAATTAAGGGATTCTTTAAAGTTGCATGTTGCTTTTGAGGCGTAACAATTATTGTGAAAGCTTCGAGCAGAAGGAAAACACAGTGAATATGCAGGGGTTGAAGGCGTACTAGGTTGAGTAAATGAAGTATCAACTGTATCAGAGGGGAGTGGGAGGGGAGGTTGTCTATTCGTATTGGGTGGTTTAGGTGGTGTTTGCTCCATTCGAGCAGAAGCAGGGGAAAACGAGGTGGTGGGATAAAAGTTGAATAAACAAAGCAAAAGAAAGATTAGAAAGGATAAGAGAGGGATTAGAAAGCACAACGGTTGAGTGATGAAGATGATTAAAGACTGAGGGGGTATTAAAGAAGCACCAGAATCGGTAACTATTAGGGTAATGAACATCAGAGAGAAAAGGAACCTAAACACACTAACTAGACCTAAGAAAATACGCATGCAAGGAAAAAAAAGAAAGGAAAAAACGAAGTACGGGAATTGGAGTTAACTGCAAGAACCGCGCATGATAAATCATAGCTTCATTTGGTGATAATCAGGTTTAGGTTCATGAAAAAATTCCAATCCATTGAAGAAGAAGAAGAAGAAGAAGAAGAAGAAGAAGAAGAAGAAGAAGAAGAAGATGATGAATAGTGGAACTGCAGAGAGGAGAGACAATTTTTTTTTGATATTTCCCTGCCAATAGTGAAGCGTTTACAACAACTATAATTTAAGTTTGATTGTTAAAATGAAGATTTTATCAAACAAAAAAAAATAATTAAGGCTTGTTTGGTTTTTTATTTTGACTTTAAGTTTTTGAGTTATATTTTAGTAAATGTGCAGACTATGTTTAAGAGAATCCATTAAGAAACTATGAAGATAGTTTTGTTTTATTGATACAAACGTTTTTGATAACTAAAAACAGACTCAATAGATTGCTATATAAAAAGAAGATCAAAGAAAGTGGAAGACAGCTCATACATGAGCATAACTGACAACGACACTAACAACTGTTATAACAGAATATTAATTCTGTTAGGTATTCATTCACTGAAGTAGACTAAGATACATAAACGGTCAATGGGTGTCAATGATGAACACTTTATTCCTTATACTCCCCCTCAAACAAAACCAGAGAATTTGTTGCAGTTTGATGTGTCAATGATGAATAGCTGGAGATGTCCACTCCTTCATCTTGATAGTAACACTGTCCCAAAGGCCTAGCTTTAAGCTTCTCAACGCCACCAGTAGTATTATAAGTAATATTATAATCTCATTTTATATCAGGAGCATCAGAGAATATCTCCCAAGAACTGTTAGGCTCAAGCTCTTCAAACTCTCCTTGTAATGCTGCAAACCATCTTGTATCCATATCATTTAGAGATGTAGAGGAAGTAAATAAAGTAGCATGAAAAGCTGATAAAACTGGTTTCTGAATATATGGAGTGAAGAGATAAAGTTAGGAGGAAGTTGTTTAGGCTTATAAATGCCTACTTGTGATCTAGTGACCCTTTTATTGATAGGAACAGAGTCACCTTGTGACCTAGGAATTTGCACTTCAGACTGTGGGGATTGCTTTGTAAGAGAGTCACCTGAAGTAACATCATGTATTGTTGCATCCATGTTAGGTGCAGGAGTAGGAGAAATAACAGCCAAAACAGGATTTTGACCTGGTGCAGAGATAGTATACATAGAGTCTAGAATCAGAACTGATGTAGTAGAACTTGATGAAGAACTTTCACCATCTTTTCAAAAGAGAAAACAGATTCATCAAATGTCACATGCCTAGAGACATAAACCTTCTGCTAAGCAATATCAAAGCATCTATACCCCTTGTGATAGTAGTTATATCCCACAAATGCACATAATGTAGATTTAGGACTGAGCTTATCCTTTCTATATCCAGTTAAGTTAGGATATCTGGCACAACCAAAAACCTTGAGAAAGGTATAGTCAGGAACTCTGTGCAATAATATCTTATATGGAGAAAGATAATCAAGAATCCTTTAAGGTGTCTTGTTGATTATATATCATATAGTAAGAAAGGCTTCAATCCAAAACCTTTTTGGCATTGATGCTTGAAAACTCAATGTATTTCCCATCTCAGTCACATGTCTGTGTTTCCTCTCTGCAAGTCCATTTTGTTGTGGAGTTTTGGGACAAGATAAAGTAACAACAATACCATACTCATCAAGAAAGTCACCGAGTTGTCCTTTTGTAAGCTCATAAGCGCCATCAATTTGAAAGATCTTAATAGTTGATGACATCAGATTTTCAGCAGTAGTCTTGAAGTGTTTGAAACAAGAAAGACTTTCAGTTTTCATCTTCGATTGGATAAATCCAATTGAACCTACTAAAATCATCAATAAAAACAATGTAATATCTGTAACTTGAACATGAAGAAAATGGTGAAGGTCCCCAAGTATCACAGTGAACAATCTCAAAAGGTGAGGTAGCACATCTAGTAGACATACTGAATGGAAGTTTTGTATGCTTTCCAAGTTGACAATGATGACATAAAGTATTTCCTTCAACAATATTTAGATCAGTCATTTGTATACACTCACCTTGCTGCAGCTTCTTAAGTATTGAAGATGATACATAACCTAACCTCTTATGCCAAATAGCAATTGATGCTTGTATTACAGTAAAACAAGCATGAGTATGTTTCAAGCTCATTGTAGAAGTAATAGGATAGAGATTATTCCTTTCCTCCCCCTCAGCCAAAACTTCTTCAGAATCCAAATCTTTGTTACAATAACCTGTAGGAGAAAAGGTAATTGAGCAGGAATTCTCCTTAAACAAACTTACCCACTGACAGAAGATTCTGAGCAATATCTGGCACATATAGAACCTCTTTCAACTGAAAATCAGATGTCTCTGTTGGTAGACTTGAATCTCCATATAGAGAAATAGACAATAAAGCTCCATTACCTGCTAGTACTCTATATTTACCTGTACAAGGATTAGCTGAGTGTAATAGAGCTTTATCATTACTCATATGAGTAGTTGCACCAGGCAACCACTTAACATATATATTCATCAACACAAGTATTTTGAGGAGAAGAAATTGATTGTACGTGACTTGAATAAGCAAAATACTCATTTTCTTGATTTTCAATATAAATATCTTCACGCACAGATTCAGTATCAGTTTCAGCGGTATGAAAACCAGTAAAAGCTTTTGTAGGAGGTTGTGGAGATGGATGTTTAGAAATTGTATATCTATATGAACATTTCACAGCAACATGACCAGTACGCTTGCAAATTTGACAAACATTGTTGGTGAAATCAATAAAAGCATGCGGTCTATTTGAGTTAGAAATTCTCTCAACATGTGGATTATCTTGTTGCTTAGAAAACACATACTTATAAGTAGAAGAATTACATGTTCTCTTTGTATAAAAAGCAGAAGTAGAATTAGGATCCATAAAAGCTCCAAATCTGGAAGTATGCTTTCTACTTAACATCCATTGTTCATGATTTAATATCTTGGAACGTAATTCATCAAAACTGAATTGTGTTCTCTTATTATGAATATTGACAATGAATTGATCAAATTCATCACCTAAACCATAAAGCGCATACATTACAAGATCAGAATCTTGAATAGTTTCACAAATAACAGATAATTGATCAGTAATTGAACGTAATTCATGAAGATAATCACTAACAGACATATCCAATTTCTTGAAGTTTTGAAGTCTAGTCTTCAGCATAGCCTTCCTTGAGTAAGATTGTTCCATGAAATTCTTCTGTAAGTAAGTCCATATCTCTTCAGCAGAAGTAAATCTGGAAACCGCAGTTTGTAACGCTTCACACAGAGTATGCATCCATTACAAATCGATCAAGCCTCTGAAACTTAATGAACAAAGGATTGTTAACACCAGTAATCTCATCAAATTGATATGGTTGAGTAACATAACCATCAACAAAACCTAACAGATCGGTATGGTTCTTCCAAATGATGTAATTCGTTGAATCAAGCTTTACAGACACAAAATGATTTATGTTAGGAAAAAGGTAAAGGTGATAGATCGACAAGATCAGCAGAAGCAATGAATTGTGACGCCATGAAAACAAGAAACAAAGATGAAATAAAAAGAAAGATTGTTGTTCAGAGCTAGAAAACTAAATCTGAAAAGATAAAGAAGTTGCAGAACTAAGTCTGATGATGAAACGATGCAGAAATGAGTAATTTCTGAAGATAAAGAACGATTGCAGAGATGATGAAATAATGGCGGTTGCAGAGAAGATTTTTCACTTTCTGAAAACTGTTTTGAGGATCGAAAAACAATCTGATACCATAGGAAACTATGAAGATTGTTTTGTTTTATTGATACAAACATTTTTGATAACCAATAACAGACTCAATACATTTCTATATAAAGAGAAGATCAAAGAAAGTGGAAGACAGCTCATACATGAGCATAACTGGCAACGACACTAACAGCTGTTATAACAGAATATTAATTCTGTTAGTTATTCATTCATTGAAGTAGACTAAGACACAAAAACGGTCAATGTGTGTCAATGATGAACACTCTATTCTTTATATCCACTTTCAAACCCTTTTTACCTGTATATTTTTATCTTTTGGTGCATGAAGTTTAATTTCCCATAGTGTTTTTCATTGGAAACTTGGAACATCTTTGTGCCACACGTTATTATTTCTACAATAATTTATCGATTTTAGATCTACATAAAAAGACATGAGTCACATGACCTACGGTAATTTTTTGCAAATGACTTACATAACTCAAGAAACGATTTGGCCTTTGCGTTATATCCCTTATCTCATCCTGCTTGAGATAAATATGAGATCCCATGCATGCATGCAAGGCCATCTAGACCGTCGCCTAGGGCCGCAAAAACTGGGGGCCCAAAATTTCTAGGTTTCATTACCTATATACACAACTGTGTATATATATATATATATATATATATATATATATAGTTGACTGAGTTCGTGGCTTTGTTTGGTCCACAGTCGTTCCCTTCCTTTGTTTCTCTTCTTTCTTTCTCCTTCACGAACAGACCATCTGACCATGAATGAATAATCAATTAACTCATTGAATCATTGAATATTTATCAAAAATCAACATTTAAATCATCTCTGATAGGGTTTCACAAGGTACTAATTCCTTTTACTCTTGCAAAATAATTTTTGATAGGGATTTTATTGTTAGGGTATTGGAGATTTGGGTATTTATCTTTATGAATGTTCTTTTTTTACCCCTGTACAACAGCAAATAGTGAGGATTTTACGTGTTAATATGAAATTGGACATGAATTATTGTTTAATTTGATACTTTATTTTGTACAGGAGAATAAAATTCGAGAAAATTGTGGATTTTGCTTAATTTTGATACTTTAATTTTATTTAATTTGATACTTTATGAAGGTTGTAGATTTTGCTGACTTGTTTATTTTATTTTTGGTTTGGTTGTCTGTGTACAAGTGAACACAACTCAACCGACAAGGCGACAAGCCGACAACCATGGTTTGAAAGCAGAAAAGTGGATATGCCAAGGCAGTAATTAGGCAAAGAAAGAATGAAGTTCAAAGATCTCAAACTGGAGATATGAATAAATATCTAGTACAACCAAGCATCCAACCCATACTAAGTGATGTTGAAATTGAAAGTGATGAAGATGAAGCCAATAATATTGATAATGATGAGAACTATGAAAACTTAGTCAATATGTTAGAACATGATGCTTTGTTGAATGAAATTGAGAATGATGAGAATGTGCATGAAGAACAACTAAGTGACCAAGAATTAAATGGTGGTGATAATGTAAATGCGCCATATGAGATTGAAATTGAAAGTGATGAAGGTGAAGCCATTGATACCCATGATCCGGGGAATAAGGCATGAAATTACCTATTTTGTTTTACATTATAGCGATATAGTTTGTTCCTGTGTATCACTACTGTTTCTTGTATTTGTATGTAGATTTATAATTAGCACTTGGTTTGGCGATGGATGCAGCAAATGACGATGTGGGTGGTGGTGGAGAACGGTGAATCGATTTTTGTGGCGATTTTTTTTTTTTTAGCCCCATTTTTGGAGTTCGCCTAGAGCACCCAAAAACGATAAAACGACCCTGCATGCATGACTCAATATGTTATGTATCAAAAACCAAATTTTAGTGCCCAAATTCAAGTTCTATCATTGAAGTCCATATTTAACTTATGATGGACAGCTGAAACCATCATTGGCAGTTGTGCAAACACCTTGAACGCTATCACAATGTCTCATCATGAATCAAGATCTTTTGATAAAATAAATAAGACCCATAATTTGTACATCCAGATCATTCTCTTCATGGACGTATACTTAACGTAGCACAGTTAACGGGTTTTGCTCAAGTTTCTTTAGTTCCCAAGAGGATGGTTTTTGTTGCAAATTTGTTGGGTCCGTTTTTGGATGATGATGATGATTATGCACAAAACATACAATATTTGGTGCGTCCCATTTTATGATTATGTAGGGAAAAGTTAGATCTATGCATTCCTAATGGCAGACAAGTGGGCCCATGAGTGTTTTCCTATGTTTCTTTTTTCGGTTTTTAGCAATGTTTTCTAAACTTAATTAATTAATTAATAATTAATACTTCATTTTTTTTTTTTTTACCTTTTCAATTTTTTTGGTTTTTGAGTATTTGGCCTTACGTATTTAGCTGTGCGGATTGCGGACGCAAGACCAGATGAAAGCTGCAATGCAGATACTTACGTACTAGGAACGTTTTCATGGTCGATTAGGGATATTTGCCTCTATCTATATGCATAACGTTTATGTTGAAGGTGATTCAGGTATCGATACTAGGAAATATAATGATTGTGATGCAAACTCTTAATTTGCTCAATGAATCGAGTACTCGACGAGTTCAAGTTGAATTGATTTTAGAGGGTGAGTTTTAGTTAGTTCGATCCCACACAATTGGTAAGCAAGTATTCCTAGTGGCCTTTAACACGGTGACCCCCAACCCCAAGTTCCACATACTGTAGATACCCCCCTCCGGACTAAGGGTAAAACTGTCATCTTACCGACCGGACTACCCTGT